>OZ025261.1:14615898-14655343 GCA_964019135.1 Arenicola marina | reverse complement strand
CAACCGTGAGCACTGGACCCAGAACCCCGCATACTGGGTCATCTACACCTCCGCCCCTCTCACCCCCCACACCCCTGACCCCTATCCCCGCCACTCTCACCCCCCTCTCCGCACCACCCTCACCTCCCCCCTCTGCCCGCCACCCTCACCTCCCCTCCATCTCCCCCTACCATCACCCACCCCTTTCTCCAAGCATCCCCACGTCTCGTCCCACGTTTCCTCGAATAGTTAGTTTTCCGGATTCCGAATGCACTGGCTACCACCACCACCACCACCAACTACCCTCTTTCCCATTTGCTCCTAGGGACCCCCGCTTCTGCCCTCTTGCGGCCACCCCACTGCGCCAGGGCAGCCCCCGTAGCCGAGTGGGTAAAATACTCGGCGGCAGATCAATAGGTCGCTGGTTCGAAACCCGTTCTGGGCGATCTATTTTGGGACCTATTTCATGTCAATAATTCAGGCATGGCCATAATTTAGCCCGCAAAACGGGCTTCAAACAGCAAAGAGATTACGATATCCTCCTTCCAAAAGAGTAAGGGCTACCCACGGGCTCCTGTTTACCCTTAATCCAACGGATGCCAACCATCCAAAACCCTGACACCCCCCCCCCCCCCCCGCCGCCGACGCTCCCCATATGACCTTCATGGGGTTAAAGCGTTCTCAACCCAAGCCGCGTCTCCTTCCGGCCATCAGGGAATTTTTATAGGGGGCGCTGCTCTCGTCACCTAAACTACACGCAACCCGGGCCGAGGCACTGGAACCAGCCTTGCGTTGGCGACACTCTCCGCCTTCGACTCACACTCCCTTTTGGGGGTTCCGTTACATGTTCAAGCGGAGCGTGCGTAGCGCCACCGCGCGGCGTGGAGCCTGTGGTGGTTGGTGGTGGCGCACTCCCCACTGTTTCTTATGACTCCCAAAGGGGGGCGGTACGGTCGCCCCCCCGTCCCCCCCCCCCACACCCACCCCCCACAAAGACGGACGGTGCCGGCCTATGCATGGACACCCCAGCGGGATGAGAGGTGGTTTACCACCACCCACCCGGGTGTCATTTGTGACGGACACCCTGGGTGATAGATATCTCAGGTGTGGGTGGTGGGACTCCTTGAGTGGCTTGCTTCCCGCCCTCTTCGCCACCGCCATCAAACCCTGTCCGCGCGGGAGGTGGGACCCTACCCCCGCCCCGCCCGGCACCCGGCCGGCGGCCTCTCCCAGCAGGGCCCGGGCAGCCTCGGGAGGGAGGGCAGGGGACGGGCGGGGGGGGGGGGGCGGCTCCTTTGATCTCCCTGATCAGCCAGATCTTAGCCAGGTAAGTAGACCGCCATCTGAAGGGGGCTGCGGAACAAGGAGGCGTCAGAAACTTGAGGGTTGGGGGGTGGGGGTAGGGAGAGGGGGCGGGGAGCAAGAGGATGATCCCTAATGGGCTCCATGCTGGTTTACGTGTCTAGAACACGCACTAGTGAGAGGTAGATACGGCGGGGGGTGGTAGTCATGGTAAAGGGAGGTGTGGGGAGGGGCGGGGGGCTGATAAGGGGGTGGTTCATAGATATTATAGGAGGGGTTAACTAGAAGGGGGCCGCCCCACAGTGGGCGTGGCCTTGTGCAGGGGCGCTCCCTGGTGGCGGTAGTCAGGAGTCATAGATCACGACAAACATCGCCCACTGTGACTGGGTGGATCAGCCGATGGATGGGTGGCTGGATAGCTGGATGGGTGGCTGGATGGCTGGATAGCTGGATGGGTGGCTGGATGGGTGGGTGGCTGGATGGGTGGCTGGATGGGTGGGTGGCTGGGTGGATGGGTGGGTGGCTGGGTGGATGGGTGGCTGGATGGGTGACTGGATGGGTGGGTGGCTGGGTGAGTGGCTGGATGGGTGGGTGACTGGATGGGTGGCTGGAAGGCTGGATGGCTGGCTGGATGGCTGGCTGGATGGGTGGCTGGATGGGTGGGTGGCTGGGTGGGTGGGTGGATGGCTGGATGGGTGGGTGGCTGGGTGGGTGGGTGGATGGCTGGATGGGTGGGTGGATGGTTGAATGGGTGGATGGCTGGTTGGATGGGTGGGTGGCTGGGTGGATGGGTGGCTGGATGGGTGACTGGATGGGTGGGTGGCTGGGTGAGTGGCTGGATGGGTGGGTGACTGGATGGGTGGCTGGAAGGCTGGATGGCTGGCTGGATGGCTGGCTGGATGGGTGGCTGGATGGGTGGCTGGATGGGTGGGTGGCTGGGTGGGTGGGTGGATGGCTGGATGGGTGGGTGGCTGGGTGGGTGGGTGGATGGCTGGATGGGTGGGTGGATGGTTGAATGGGTGGCTGGATGGCTGAATGGGTGGGTGGCTGGTTGGATGGGTGGGTGGCTGGAAGGCTGGATGGGTGGCTGGAAGGCTGGATGGGTGGGTGGATGGCTTAATGGGTGGCTGGCTGGTTGGATGGGTGGGTGGGTGGCTGGGTGGCAGGCTGGATGGGTGGCTGGATGGCTGGTTGGATGGCTGGAAGGCTGGATGGGTGGCTGGAAGGCTGGCTGGGTGGGTGGCTGGATGGGTGGGTGGGTGGGTGGGTGGGTAGGTGGCTGGAAGGAGGGATGGCTGGATGGGTGGTGGCTGGATGGATGGATGGCTGGGTGAATGGGTGACCGGAAGGCTGGGTGGCTGGCTGGCTAGATTAATGGCAGACATGGGGCCACCAGTTTGGTGGCAGGCTAGTTGCCCGGATTGGTGGATAGACGGCCGTAACCCCCCCGTGCGGCGGGACACAGCGTCCTGCGAACAACGTATGGTGGGCGATAATTAGAAATTGTTACACCCAGTTCACCCCCCCCGTTCCGCACACCCCCCTTCAATACTCGGAAATAGTGGCCATATGCGCATTCATTGACCAACCAACCAATCCCCCCCCCCCCCGACCCCTACCCCTTCCCACCGCGATGAGACTTCTCCCGGCGATGACAACGGCAACTTGGAGCGCCCCCTGTCGAGCAGTCCACGCATTTCCGGGGCCAGACAGCGGGAGGGAGGGTGGGGGGGGGCGGGTTTCTTGTTTAGTGTGGTAATGACCTATTGATCACCCCGCGACTCACCCTGACCCCCCTTCCCCCTTCCCCATCCCCCCTTCCCCCACCCCCCTACCTCTACCCGTACCCCCAACTCAACGAGATAATGACTTCTGGTCGGTCACGGCGATACAAACGACGTCTCAATGAACTGACGACGTGCGTGTGCTGCCTGCCTATCATGGTGGGGGGGTCACTTCCTAGGGGTGGGGTGGCATATGGGTGGGCCTTGTGGACCACCATAAGGACCAATCTGGTTAAACGACGCGCCGCCAGAAAGGCTACTACTTGGGTCTCCTTGTGGGGTGTGGGGGGGGGGTAATTGTCTGCCTCACCCGCCCTCCGCTGGTCTCCCAGACTCCCGTCCCGGGTAGGGATTCGAACCCAGGCGATTTAGAGTCGTGCGCGCTACCACTGCGGCCGAGGGGAGTTCCCCTGACGGCCGATCGCGCTACCACTGCGGCCGCGGGGAGTGCCCCTGACGGCCGATCGCGCTACCACTGCGGCCGCGGGGAGTGCCCCTGACGGCCGATCGCGCCTCAGTTGGTATAAGCTGGTCAGCTGTAGATCAACTGGTCGTTGGTTCAAACCCTGGAACCTGCATCTAAAGCAAGGTTCACCAAACCCCATTTTAATCTCCCTGGAGGTTTTATGGCTCAATTTAGCCTTCTTGTGCGCAAAAGCGGCCCCAAACTTTTCATTTCGCCACTTTTACCCGTGGAGTCACGGGTTTAGGGGGCTAGTGCAGCAGCTGTATTGCAGCCCCGCCTGGTGTCCTGTGTGGCCGGTAGAGGTCGCCTTCGTGCCGATCCTGTTGCTTTATTCTCGCTCCGGCGGCAGGGCGTCCGGGTGTGGGGACGAGCCGGTATGCCGGAAGACGGGATCGGTGTCGGGATCACCCCAGAGACAAGGAGAAGGGATACCAAGTATGTATCGGTATCGCTCGGGATGAGAGGGAGGGGAAGGAGAGATGAAGAGAAAGGAAGCAATGAGATAGAAAGAGAGGGAAAGGAATAGAAAGAAAGGATTGAGGGGAGGAGAGGGATATCCAAAATATCGGGATCGCTCCAGATGAAAAGGAGGGGAAGGATAGTGGGAGAGAAGGGAAGGAAAGGGAATGAAGAGAGAGGAGGAGAGAGAAAGGAAGGGAAAGAAAGGATGAAGCTTATGAGAGTGATCTCATTCATGTATCCGGATCGCTTCAAATGGGAGGTGGGAGGGAGGAGAAAGGAAGGATATCAGTTCCACCCTGGTATGCATTATAGGGGTGGGCATTAGACACGGACGATGTGAGCTCGGAATGCATATATTTTCTGTGATGATGATGTTAATCCAGTGATATATATTTATGGCTCACCCTCTACCCCCCCTCCCCCACCCCCCACCCCCATTCCCCGTCTATTACCCCCGCCCAGCTCCGACCCGATCTACCCCGATCCACCCCAAACTATGCCGTCTTTACCCCTACCTGATCGTCACCCCCCCCCCCCCTTCACCCCTCACCCCACTTCACCACAAACCCCCCTCACCCCTCACCCCCCTCACTCGCCGTCGCCCCTCACCCCCCTCACCCCCCCCCCTCCCCAGCGCCAGGGGGTCGATCATAGCCTCGCTTGATGGACCTTATACACCCCACCCAGGGGAGTTGTCGAATGACACGGTACGTGACGGCGCCCTCCGTGCCTCGGTGAATTGAACCCACACCTGTACCCCAGATCACCTTGGCGGCCTCACTTTGAAGCGATCGATGGGGGCTAGGGAGGGGGAGGGGTGATGCAGAGGGGGGTGGCGTCGGGCGGGGGTGACGGAGAGGGGGGTGGCGAGATCAGGTTGGTGGCAGGGATCTCGCTTTCCATTCCGGATGGTAGCCCTCAGGGGTAAAGAGTTGACCACGCGGCGCCTACCTCCACCACCTACCCACCCGCACCCCTACCTACCGCCATTGCCTACCCCCACCACCTACCTGCCTACCCTCCCCGCATTCCCTCACCATCTTTGATGGGTAAACACTGCGGCCGCGGCAGCCTCTATACCTCTAAGCGCTCTCTCCGCGTCGATATCGTCATCACCGTGGCCTTTCACCTTCAGGCGTCGGCTGGGTTATACCCCGGTTATACCCCCTCCCGTTATACCCCCGTTATACCCCCGTTATTACCCCCGAATCGCCGTTGGCTCGCGGCGTGATGGTTAAAGTGTTTGCCATTTCATTTGATTCATGGTCCGATTCCGGCGATGACGTGGGGGGAGGGGTCGGGGGGGGGGGAGGGGTCGGGGGAGGGGGGGAGGGACGGACGGACGTTTATTGGCGGCTAACTGCGTCCGGAATCTGACTGATCCAGAAGGGCTGTGATCCGGGAGTCGCTCCAGCTCCAGCGGTCTGACTGATCGGGAACGACGTTCACTGTAAAGTGTTCGCGCTAGTCTCGCATCAAATCTGAGTTTGGTATTCAGTTGTGGTCGACCTGCTCCGTGAAACATCGTTTGTTGGGCAGTGACATCATGTGGGATGGTGTATGCTGGGCTGCGGGATGGAGGGGTGTTTGTATAATTATAGCAATGTCCCGGGGGGTAGTGCTGGGAGCCCCCCCCCCTCCAGCACCCCTCCCCTCCCTGCACCCCCCCCGGGCCCCCCCCCCCTCCCGCGCACCCCCCCCCCCCGGAGCACCCTCCCCTCCGAGTTCACATCCCTGTCATTGTGAATCCCCATGGGCGACAGCAGCTGACAGACAAGTACATCCAACTCCTACTGCCATCTCACTTCCCACCTCACCCAGGAGCAAATCGCTGCTGCCCCCCCCCCACCCCATCCCTTCCTTCACTCCCCCTAGATGTAATCTGGCAGGACCCGGGTGAGATGACGACAGGGGTAATACAGACTGCTATAGCGGGGTATCCAAGCGGGGAGACGTCCCCTCACCAGCGGCCAGTGAACCGTTAAATGTCATGCCGCGGCGGGTGATATGACAGTTACTAACAACGGTGTCAACGCTTGACACCGGGGGCTCATCTTCCATTGACCCGAGGTCGACCGTTTGAAAAAAATGCTATCTAATGATTGTTGACGCTTTGGTATATGTCGCTATCTGGTTGTTATTCGGACGATGTGAAAATATATATTTCTTGTCTTCTTCCGATGGAAAATATTAATAAAATGTGAAAAGAGAACGATCATGTCTCTAGCTGGCACGTGGGTTGTAAGTGATACATGACGGTGGAATTTCCGTATGACGTCACGGGTGACGTATGACGTCACGGGTGACGTATGACGGCACGTATGACGGCACGGGTGGAGGCCACGTATGGCGTGACGCAAGACGTGACGTTTGACGTGCACCGACGTTTAGGATGACCGTGACGTGCCTGGTGATGGCTGACGGGAAGTGACGTAAAGCGACGGGCCACGTGACAGCTAGGGATGACGTCACGATGCAGCTTTCTCAGCTGACGCTCGCCGGTTGACACCGTCAAACTCCTATCTCACACCGCCACCTGAGTCGACCGTCAGAAATGTATGTCTCTCGGGTGTAAGGCTTCTCCGTCATGTGGCGAGAAAATGCAAGTCTCCAACCAAATTTACTGGCTGGTGGTGGGCGCAGGTTTTTGTGTTTTTTCTCTAACACCACCGCAATTATTGCTTTCCACGACGCCCTTCACCATTTTTTTCTTCTCCTGCCGTCTATTTGTGTAGGTCGTGCCTACACACGGCCTATTGTGCCAGTAGCAGCCACCCCGGCATAAGGAAGCCGTTAGGGAGCGGCAATCACCCCGCGTACCCACTTAGCCGCCGAGAGTGCCATCATGTTGTCATATCCGGTCGACAACAAGCGCCACCTGGCGAGCAGTGAACGCATCAGCCAGTGTATGTGGGGGGGTGGGGGGGTGGGGGCGGGGTTGATCTTGTAATCGCAGCGTTGGATCCCCGTCCTGTCGGTCCGGCCAGTCTGAGAAGTCACCTCGCTACTATATAAGGGGTCCGGAAGGGGGTGTCCAGTGTCGATTTTTCCAAAGTCTCAGTGTCGAATGTCGATTGTTCACGACGTTCCGTGTCGCTTTTTGACTACGTTCAGTATCGTTTTTTTTTCTCAAAAATCTGTGTTGATGTCGCTTTTCAGATCCTCAGGGTCAAAATTTGGGGGTCAATGTCGAATGTCGATTTTTTAAATACGCCTGTGTCGCGTGTCACCATTTACCCCTTCCAGACCCCAAGTAATCATCGAATCATGGTCAGCCATCTTTGTTATTTTATAAAACAAATTCTTTATGTAGTTGTTCTGGGACGTTTATGTTTGGCCCAACTTAGCCTTAATTAATGTACACACAAGTGGCCCAAAACACCAATGTGAGGGGGTGACCAACCCGGTACCTCCCTGTGGAAACCCTGCAGCAATCATCTGTATACAGTCAGAGATAGCGCAACTTTGATGAGACGGCGTCTCCCATTATGCGTCAAGCGAGTTTACCATCAAAACGGGGCTGATTGGGTTGCCGTTGACTACCATTAACACGGCCCATTATGACGTCGCTATAGTTACAAAGGTCAGGCTTTTCCATTACCTGATTGACGTATTCCATAATGTGAAGGGAGCAGTGAATATTTCCATGATCCACGCTGTATACGCTTCATGCTAGGTGGCTGAGAACAGGTGGTCTATAGCAGCAAACTGAGCTGTCCCGTTTCTCGCGCTGCTGCCTTCTATGCCTTGGCAGCCGTGTGGAGTATTGAGTGTATTCTCCTCATAGAGGGCGTTGGTGGTACGGCAGACCCCCAGCAGAGGTGCTAATAAGACGTCATCACTCTCGCCTCTCGGCTAATAACCCAAGTCTGGTCCAATAATAAATATTAAGGCTCATTCGGGACCGCTTCAACTAAACAAACCCCTCTTGTGTTTTTTCTCTCGTTTATAAGATATCGACGTAATTGCAGCAAAAAAACCGTTTAGTAAATAATGAGATTTTTTGGGGGGTGTTTATCCTCCTCCTCAAGCAATGTTGATCCGTTTAAGTTTAGTATGAAAACAGGAATTCTTCTTTGGGCCCTGTAATCTGT
Source organism: Arenicola marina (assembly GCA_964019135.1). NCBI lineage: Eukaryota > Metazoa > Annelida > Polychaeta > Arenicolidae > Arenicola > Arenicola marina. The sequence continues at coordinate 14,647,256 of OZ025261.1, read as the reverse complement.
TTAGATTATCCTCACCTAGCTGCTGACACCTGCTGAAATCTGATAGGAAATACTGCTGCCAAGCAAGCCGCAGGGCCTCCAGGGCAGAGCAATGGCGGCGGAAGGATGGCAAACACGTGGTCGAGATGTGGGGACGGACACGTGCGCGTGTAGTTGGGGGTGAGGGCGTGAGGGGGGGGGGGGGGGTGGTGAGCGGGATTGTAATTTCGGTGCCGAATGTCGTAAAAATTCCGACGGAAACCCAGTGGTGAAGGAATCATCCTTGCGTAACAAGTAAACAAGTCTGTCTTGGTGGGACGCTTGTGTGGCATTGATATGAAGAAGTTGATGGAATTCAACCCATGGCATCCCACGTTATGCCAATAAGTTAGACCTTCGTCCTTGTTCTTCCTTTAGAGACACTTAATTCACATCTTTTGTCAAACTTATTTTGTTAAAATTAACCTTCTAAATGGGTTCCTTGTTAATATGACGCCCGTGCCTTAATTACCAACAGCATGCTTGACTACCCAGAGTAGGGGAATTACCCCAGATTATGTCTCTGCCTCAACTCCAGCACCCCCCCCCCACCACTCCCGACACATACACACCACACACCCTCCTGCTCTCTCTCGATCCAGGGAAATCTAAAGATCTCGAGATAAATATCTTCATTAACAGCAGATTCTCTTGAGCAGCGTTCGTGAGATTTGGACGCTCCTTATCCATGGTAGCCCATCCGACTCTCGTTCATCACTTCGCGAGATTTGCTTATCCGTGACTGGCACTCCGGGATAACCACTACGGGGGCAGTGCCTTGCAGTTGGAAGCTGCTTAGGCAGGAACACCTGAGTCAACGGAGTTGTTGTTTTCTTTTCGAGAGAGCACCTGTCGATATCCCAGCTCGTAATCAGCTCGCTTGCTGCTGTTGAATGCAAAGGGATGGGGTGGTGGGGGGGGGGGGGGTAGCTGCTGGCTGGGTAATAGGGTCGGTATACGGTGCGATCTGGATCTAACCAGGGACAGATGTCCGGCATTCCCTGCAGCGACACACTTCCAAGTCGGACCCAAGCCCCGATCCCTCATCCTCGTTGTAGCAGAGGATCCCGTTTCCTCGGCTTGGCGATCCCTGTTAGGACATCGCTAGATACACACTGTTCAGGTAGACCAACAGCCGCTACGGAACCACCCTGTGTGAGTTTTGTATGTGTTCCGGGTGATCGGTGGGACTATATGGTACATTGATATATGTCTGTGAAGTTATATTTTAGTAGTATATGTCACACTATATGTCGCTTGTTTTATGCGTGACTATATTATTTTTAAAAAAGCACTGTTGTACGAGTCTGAACCGTTGGGGGTTTAGGATAACGCATTTGGGCGGTAATTTGGAAGGAAGATGATGTGAAAATGATGATGTCGCTGCGGGGGATCGAACCCATGACCGCCGGTTTCATGCGCCGGCCTCTCTTTATGACCAGCGGTCGTCATGACCAAAGACTCACAGACATGTAGATCTGCGTCTGTCAGTTCGGCTTGCTACATTATAGTTTTTCTCCATTATGGTGATGCACGAATGGCTTTTAGACGTGGCACTGGGAACCAGCATTTGGGAACGATTGGGAACCAACCTATTGGGAGCTGCGGGGGAACCCGTCTATTGGGAGCTGTGGGGAACTAGCTTGTCGGGAACTAGCCTATTGGAAGATGCTGGTAAACAGCTTATCGGAACCAGCCTATTGGGAGCTGTTGGAAACTAGTTTGTCGGGAACTAGCCTATTGGTAGGGTTTGGGAACCAGTTTGTCGCCCCAGACTGGTTTCTGGTGAACCCATGGAAATAACTATCATCGCCTTGCGTTGCGTTTAGCTAAAGTAATTTTCAAATTGAATTTGTGTTCATTAGAAAATAAAACCTGGCAGTAAAATAGACCTCGCAAGAGCCGTAACAGAAGCAGCGTGCCACCAACAGTGGCATGGACGCCGAAAGGTAGCGCCACCTAGCGAATAAGAAGAGCCCCTGGCCGTCTCATGTTATCCGCACCCGCTCCGTTTGCGTTTAATCAGAGCTTGCAAGGGGCGCAAAGCGTGAGGTGCGAATTTAAGGGTGGCTTTAGGTGTAGGCAGGGTGTTGAAACAAGGTATCCAGAGTCGCACCTGGAGCCACTCGGACCGCTATCTAGCGGCTTGACCTCGATCTGTCCCTCCCCCCGTTCATCTGGTCACCCCCTCTACCGCCCCCCTCTCACTCCACAAGCCATGCCAGCTATGCCACCGCAGCTTAATCACGTTTTCTTTGAACTTCTCACATCGGATTTTCCGTCTTCGTTCTATTTCATTTCCTCTGTGTGTATTCCACTGATGTCTTGACATGGCCGAAACCTTCCGCTACTCCCCGTCCACGTCCATGTATCCGCAAACGATACCCCCACCCCCCACCGTGTCACCGCCCGCTGCATCCACCCTTCACCACACCCCTGCCCCCCTCCCCTCCCCGTCCCCATTGTCAGTCTCCATCCACCCACCCACCGACCCACCCATCCCTTAGTCGGTCGATGTTCCCGTCATCACTATCAGTCCCCACCCACCCACCCACCCATCCCTCAGTCGGTCAGTGTTCCCGTCACCAATATCTGTCTCCACCCCACCCACCCACCCACCCACGGACCCACACATCCGTTGGTCGGTCAGTGGTCCCGTCACCCCCGTTCCCGTGTCCCATCTAGATACCAGGTCGCTAACTGATTCCCCGTCCATCACTCGAGGGTACCTGGCCACCGCCCTCCTCCCTATAATACATCAGGCTGCACTGCCCTTCGTCCAATATATCATGCTCCAACCCCATGGATGCTTGGGGTGGGAGATGAGGGGGGTGGGGGGTGGGAGATGAGGGGGGTGGCGGGTGGCGATGAGAAGGGAGAATAATGTGTAGGCCTACATGAAGGACAGGGTCACGGATCGGTGTAGGTTGTATCATAAGGATGACCTGACATCAAGCCACAGGAAGTGGAGGAAGATACCGCTTGTAGTTTGTGTGTAAACACTATATATTTACTACTGGTAAACAGTGTGACATAATCTATTAATGCCTCTGGTCGGTGCTTGTGGTTTTCATCGTACGGTTCTTCTTGGTATAACACCAGAAGGTAAAGACGTTTGAACGCGGTCTTTAGTTGTAACTTTTCTCTGAAGTTTCTCGAGTGAAGACTATCCGCTTACTTGGAAGCAGCGGATATCGCCAATGGCTTGTGCTAATAAAACCGATCTTCATTTCCCAAAAAGTGAAGAAAGCCATTGGCCGAAATCCATTTCCCAATAGCGTAATGGACGAAAGCCGCTGCAGGCCTGTGGTTGAACCCTACTTTCGCAATTTTTCACAACTTTTTAGGTTCTCCGTACTTCCTTACCTTTTTCACTATTTGTGAAAGATTTGCCCACATTACATGAGAGGCACTCATTGTTTGAAGGAAATCGGGTACATCAGGATCACGCCTCAAGTGTCTTATTGATACCCGACGACCTATGACGCTGGGGTACTGGCACAGAGTAGGTATTATAGAGTGGTTCTATAATACCTAATCTGTGGTCCTGGAGTGCGGGTTTTCTGGCCTGGCATCAAAGTGATCTGTGATTTATCTTGCGGCAATGGTAAAAGTCTTGCGGCAATGGTAAAAGTCATCGCAGTAAGTACATACGTAAAAAAGGCCTAGCTAATTTTCATCAAAATGCCCTACTTTGGAGTCCCTAAAAGTCCAATATTTTGCGAGAATAAAGTCATTGGTCGATCTTCATTTCCCGATAGTCTGCGGGAAAAAAAAACTCTAGACTTGTTGTGGGATTAAAGCCATTGGTGGATCACTACTTCTCAAAAGTGTGCGACAAATAAACCATGCGAAAAAAGTTCAAAAGAAAGAAAAGGAAAACTTAATTGAACGCAATTGTTGCTTTGGATTATGATAAGGTTGAGTCACCCTGTGTCCCTGTACGGCAACAAAGGCCACCTCACGCCCGGTCCCTTGTTAGACTGTTTGTACACATTTTTTAGTCTTCCTCTGCCTTGCCTTCTTGCTGCCATAACACGTCTTTAATCCAGGCCAGACTGTGTAAGTTGTGAGACCCGAGCCCCGCACTGTCTTGGCCCCGTGTCACTGATGGTCGCGATTGTGGGGAGCCTTGGCAGCCGACAGGTACCATCTGGGGCGTGTTAATGGCTCGGCTGGGCCGGTGGAAGGCCCCCCCCCCATGCCCATCCCCCAGGCGCCCCCCCCCCCTCCTCGCCCTCTATGCCAGTCCTCATCCAACCATGCTTCGCCTCGCGCCTTGCAGGATTCGTTCTGGAGTATGAGATAGATAGGTGTTGGGAGAAAACTTGGGCACTAGCCCAGCATAAGAAGGAGGAACGGTGGGGATGGTGGCGATGGGGGGTAAAAAAGAGTATCAGTAGGAGAAGGAGAAGGAGGGGGGTGGAGAAGGATGAAGAGGAGGAGGATGACGATGATGAGGAGGAGGAGGAGGGGTGAAAGAGGAGAGAGAGAGGAGGAGAAGGAGGAATAGGAGGAGGAGGGGTGATGGTAAGCCAGAGGAGAGTCAGGACGTGCTGAGCCACTTGTAAAAGTGTTGCCCCTGGCTGCGGCGCCGCGCCTGCCTGGGTCAGAGAGCGAGTGGCTTTGTGAAAAACACCCCGCGGCTGGTGCTGGCGCTGACCCTGGTGCTGCCCGCCCCTCAGACCGTGTGAGCTGAGGCCGCGTCCTGTACGTATCTCTATCTATCCAGTGAAATTCATGTTTTTTTCTCTTTGGTGTAAAGGCAGATGCCCGCTAGAAAACATGGCAGGAGGACTTGCCATGATGGCTGCAGGGAGTGAACACACCGCTACGTGGAGCAGCAGTCAGAAAAGTTGCCAATAGGGCCCCCAGGGGTCGCCACCTGCTAAGGACGACACCAAGCTGTTGCAGCCTGGCGCTAGACCCCCCATCCGTCCCTTCTTGGTCATGGCCCAACTGTTATATATACCACACTTCCTTCGATGGAAGGCTTTTTCTTGCTGCCGTGCCTGCCACTGGCGAAGCAGTGGCACCAGCCACCAGATCTTCGCTATATATTGCGAAACAGAGGCAGAGGCGTCAGGCAGACCGCCGCGTGGCAGTCTCAAGGTCCTTGCGAAGGGGCGCCACCTTGCGGGCTGTCGACAAAACTCTCTGGGATCTGACACACGCGCGCTGCCGGCATATCTAACATCGACGTTCACGTAAAGTCACGTTGAACACCAAAAAAACACACACGCGCAACACCAGAACATGACTGGGTGAGAGGTGTTTATACTGCTTATTTTGTCTTGATATAGATGCACTCCGCCCCGGAATTCACCGTGCCAGTCACCACTCAAACAGGCACTTTAGGGCTTTCCTGGAACAATGGCCTCTTACCGATTAACTTATTTATATCTTTCGCCCACGTGCCACCTTTTTTTTCGTTGGATGCGTCCTTTATGTGTCACAGTCAGAAGAAAAAGAGGAAGAAAACCGGAAGTGACTCATTGTAACCACCGAGGGTGAACCGCAAATTCATATCAGTCGGATATCTCTCATGGGCGCTATTGTTTCCAGTACGAGACGCTGGGCCGCTGTCCCCCCCCCCCCCCCCCCCGCCCCAACCCCCTCATCTGTCAGCAGCTTTCGCGTATATAAGTGATCATTGCGTTGATAGAGCAGACCTAAAACTTAGACATAATAATATATTGACTGAACGCACTATTAAACGTTGGATGTTCACACTCGCTTCACAAAATATTCCCTTCCGATATATGTAAACGCCATGGTTTGTGTATGTGATACAATAAAGTCAAACCCTGAGGATATCCACCCCCCCTCCCATCCCCCCTAATTCCACACTGACTGAGGAGTGGGGTCAGGGGAGGGGACTGTCTCTTGTTCTCACCGCGCAAGCTGACTGCTATAGTCAATGGTTTACTAATTTCTCGTTTCGGCCTCATTTGTGAACCGATGCCAGTCATTGTGTCCTGGCGTATGGTTGGTTACCTACTTATTAACCATCTTGTCATCACGTGTGGCGCTTGTTCCCACTTCTTCCCGAGTCAGGCAGCCAGTCAGTCCAAATCACGTGACAAGGATTTTTCGGACGTATCCAGAGACAAGGAAAAGTCGAGACGGCGATTATTGGGCGTTGACAGCGTGCCGTCCAATCACGTCGATTGTAGTGTGTGACAGTAATGGCACGGGGCTGTGGAGGACAACACTCTGGAAGGGGAGCGGGAGGAGGAGGTGGGGGTGGGTGGGGGTGGGGGGGTGGTGGCAGTGATTCAAGCATGAATGAGAGGCAACCGGGTGTCAGCAATGGAAGGCAGTGAAGATGTCGTCGTTCGGTGTGCAGTAGGAGGATGGGGGGGGGGGGGGTGGGGGGGAGGGGGATCGGAGAGGCGATCAGTGATTGGGGTTTGAGTCAGCGGTACGGGTAATGGGGGTCTGGAGCAGCAGTGGCTGGGTGGGGTCGGGTGTCTTGTGTCAGGATTTGGCGGAGGGAAGGGTGGTTGGGAGAGGGGGTAGGACGCGAAGGGAGGCAGCCTCGTTTTCGTCGCATCTGGGAAATTGTAAGTCAAGGAAGGAGGTTTTGCGAGCGAAGGGTTCGAAATGGGGGTGGGGGTTGGGTGAGGGGGGGGGGTGGCTGGGGGTAAGAGGGGCCCGGGGACGCCTGAGTGACAATGCGATTACCGTAAACTGGTTTACCAGCGCCGGGGTGGGCGTGAGTTGCGGGCGATCAATGACATGAGAGCCAATCGCTGACCACGAGTGGGGGGTGGGGGGTCTGGAGGTGAGTGGGAGTGAGAGGGAGGCGGGGGTGGGGGGTGGGGGGGGGGGGTCGAAGGGGATGAGCGAGGGGTCGTTGGGGAGGCGGAGGGTAGAGGTGCGGTGTGCTATGTCGCCGACCCCACAGCTTAATAGTAATGGTAATGGAAGTGTGGCGGAAAAGGGAAATTGATGCGATTTGTACAATTTCATGGATGTGTTTTCCGGCTTTCTGCTAGGTGTGCATGGGGGTGGCGAGTGAGAATATCTCCATCTGACAGAGATGGGACGGCAGGGAGTTCCTGTTACGAAGTGTGCGGTTGAAAAGTAGGACGAGAGGGGGTCAGGGGGAATATAAGTCTAAAGCGATGGTAACTTTTCACTAAATATTTCGATAATCTGTATCGTTAGAATTGAATTTGCGGCATATAATTGCAATATCCAACATCGTATTTATTATGGACGGAAACTTTGGCGCTGACCTCATTTACCAAGAGTCAGCGCTTGGTCTGGTGTAGTGGTCTAATAACCCCCTTCTCCCTCCACCTCTCGCCCCTCTTCCCCCAACGCGCCACCCATCTCTCCCTCCCTCCCCCTCCCTCCCCCACCCCCACCCCCACCCCTACCACCCCCGTCTTCGAGTAGCCATCCAGTTTACCCCGTTTTTACGGCGCCATTACTGTGGCTAACACGGTGTTTCCGCCGAGCGTAATCTTCGGCATAGGGAGCTCAGCCGCCAGGGTTCCGGTGAAATGTTACCAATTGGCCGAGAATTTCCCCGTCCCGTGGATGACGAACGGCTCTCGGGTCTATCAACCTCACTGCTGGGCTGTGTAAAAGGCACCGCCATTAAGATAACTTCAGTTTACACTGGGTCAGTCCATGGCGTGTTGACTGGCAGGCCTTTATCAACCTCTTCCTGCCCCGCTTAAGTCCGTCCAGGTTTTCCCCCCGCTGTAACGGGTTACTGATTACCGAAATCAGCGTCAGCAACCAAGTCACTCGGGGCAGAGAATTCTCCGGTTTCCGGTCGGCTGATGTTTCCTCCACAGACATTTCTGCCTGGTCTCTGCAGGGTCTCTCGGGGTGCGGGGTGGGGAAGAAGGGTGGGCGAGCCTCCCTGCTGGCTCAATTGGTGAAGCATGCTGAACTGCAAATCCAACAGGTCGTGGGTTCGCACCCTGGCACCAGCATCCAGGGCTGGGTTTCATCCAACCCCATTTCAGTGTTCCGAGAGGTCTCTCTGACCATATGTAGTGTACAGATGCGCACCAAACTGGCATAAGACACCGACATTTAATTGCAATTAATGTCGGTACCTGTGGTCTGTCGGGATGGTTTGTTGGCAGCGGCCGCCCCCATCATTGCTGACGACTCCACCGCTAACAGGCCAGCCCACGTGGTCCCGCGTGCAGGCGGACAGCCTAACGCTAACGGCGTCGGTTTGTCTTGTCGGGTTTCGGGGACTTGCTTATCGTGACCATAGGGGGATTAGAAAGCAGAATGGTGGTAGAGGAACGGCGATGGGGGTGGGGGAGCCCTTCTAACCTTCCCCTCGCTAACCACAGCGCTTAGCTACGCACGATGGAGTGAGGGTAACGGGCAGATAGCGCGGGGGGAGGTGGCAGGCAGGCGAGATGGCGAGGCGCGCGGGGTGGGCAGCCAGGGTGGAGGGGTAAGCTACGACCCCCCTTCCATGGTCCGTACCCGTGCCGTTGCCGGTGCCCGTGCTGGTGCTCGCCCGTCATGGCACCCGGCCTCACTTATCAGCTGCCTGACTGGCCCCAATGGCGGCCGCTTATCGCGGTAACTAACCGCCGAGCGCGCCGGCCCCGAGCCACGCGGCAGGGCCATCGCCATCATCATCGCCATGCCGTCTCCTCCTCCTCCTCCTCCTCCTTCTCCTCCATCCTCCTCCATCCTCCTTCTCCTCCCCATTCTCCTCCTCCTCCTCCTCCTCCTCCTCCTCCTCCACAGCCCTGCTATTACGACATCCCCCTTTCCACAGCGCGGGCAACGAGGGTCCCCCCGCCCGCCAGCGCCCCCACCCCGTGACCCTCCCGCCCAGCGCCGCCCCCGCTCCCCGACCCCCGTCATGATGTGGTGGCAAATTGCCGTAGCGCTGCCTGGAGGTGGGGCTGCTGGCTTCACGGGTCGGGACGCCGCCGTCGCCAGTGTGCTCGTTACGGCAATTGTCCAAGTGTTCCTGGCCGCAATTACGGGACTTAAGTGTCCACTCCAAGGCGACCCGAGTGTGACGGAATCATCGCCCGAGTCAACGACCCGATACCGCTTCCTGTCTCGGCCCCAGCCATGGCTGTGTGGGTGTATCCCGTGCCCCCCCCCCCCCGGCCTGTACCAAGTCTACTCTGTCCGTACCGGTACAGCTACGCTACCTTGCCTCCAGTCTCTGCCGGTACAGTTACGCTACATTGCCCCCATTCCTTACCGGTACAGCTACGCTACCTTGCTCTCAGCCCCTACCAGTACAGCTACGCTACCTTGTCCCCAGTCCGTACCGGTACATCTACGCTACCTTGCCCCCCCCCCAGTCTGTACCGGTACAGCTACGCTACCTTGCCCCCAGTCTGTACCGGTACAGCTACGCTACCTTGTCCCCAGTCCGTACCGGTACAGCTACGCTACCTTGCCCTCAGTCTGTACCGGTACAGCTACGCTACCTTGTCCCCAGTCCGTACCGGTACAGCTACGCTACCTTGCCCCCAGTCTGTACCGGTACAGCTACGCTACCTTGTCCCCAGTCCGTACCGGTACAGCTACGCTACCTTGCCCTCAGTCTGTACCGGTACAGCTACGCTACCTTGCCCCCAGTCTGTACCGGTACAGCTACGCTACCTTGTCCCCAGTCCGTACCGGTACAGCTACGCTACCTTGCCCCCAGTCTGTACCGGTACAGCTACGCTACCTTGCCCCCAGTCCCTACCAGTACAGCTACGCTACCTTGCCTCAGTCTGTACCGATACAACTACGCTACCTTGCTCCCAGTCCCTACCGGTACAGTTACGCTACATTGCCCCCAGTCCCTACCGGTACAGCTACGCTACCTTGCCCCCAGTCCCTACCGGTGCCCTTAGGCTAGCCGATCTGCCTCCAGTTTTGCCTGGCCTGGCCTCTCCACACACGCCAATAACCGACAGGACTCAATGGCACCGAGAGAACTAATCCACCACGTTATCAGGTTATTGGCTGCTTTGTCATGATTTCATTTCGTCTCCGTTCTCATTGTCTTCGAGGCATATCGATAATGTAGTCGTCGGTTGGAGCGTTGAGTTTTTACTGGGCCGGGGGGGGGGGGGGGGTCGGTTCAAGTGCACCATCATTGAGGGATTAACTACCGGCGGTAGAGTCTAAGCTTAGCAAATATTGTCCGGGGATTATCCCTCGTGGCCGTCCGCTCTTTTATTTCTGTCTTAATACTTTTATTTAGAAATTAATACTCTGATTATAAAGACCTCGGTCTGTGCCGGTAGTTTTTCTTGAGGTTTTGTCGTGCTGGGCGCGGATCCACCATACGATCTGATGCTTGCTTTTCACTAAGCACATCATCACCCGATTTAGATATGTTATATGTTCCATCAGGGGACGCAACGAGGTATGTAATACCCCCAAAGCATTGATTCCATTGCTCTTAATTCCACCTGTGTATTCTTTATGATACCCCCCCTCCCCCTTCGCCCAAGCCGGGGGTTAACTGTCCGGTTCAATGTTAAATACCAACTATCTAGTGCATTGTCAGCCTTTTGGGATCAATGAAGCATAGCAGTCAGAGTATGGACAAACTAGTCTGGTAAGACCATATAGCAAGTCAAAGTATGACAAACTATTCTGGCAAACCATATAGCAAGTCAGAGTAGGACAGATTAATCTGGCAAGACAATACAGCAAGACGGAGTATGGCAAGTCGGTAACGTAAGAAAGTATAGCAAGACACAATATGACAGATTAGTATGGCAAGACAATACAGCAAGACGGAGTATGGTAAGTCGGTAACGTAAGAAAGTATAGCAAGACACAATATGACAGATTAGTATGGCAAGACAATACAGCAAGACGGAGTATGGTAAGTCGGTAACGTAAGAAAGTATAGCAAGACACAATATGACAGATTAGTATGGTAAGACAATACAGCAAGACGGAGTATGGTAAGTAGGTAACGTAAGAAAGTATAGCAAGACACAATATGACAGATTAGTATGGCAAGACAATACAGCAAGACGGAGTATGGCAGATCAGCGCGACAAGTCGGAGTACGGCAAGGCAGTATAGTAGGACTGTATAACAGGACAGTATAGCAAATCGCAGTATGGTAAGAGTGGGTATGACGAGTCAGTAGGGCAAGATGGTATAGCAAGTCAGTGTCACAAGTCAGTATGACAAATCGCACTATGACAAGACCTAGACTGGTCAGTCAGAGTATGACGAATCAGATCATCACTAAGCAAGTACGGAAGTCAGTATGAGTCAGAGTATGACAAATCTATTATGAAATTGATGTTGATGTCTGACTACGTCAAGAATAACGATAGATGAAATCTAATTGTTTGTTCATAATCGGCAAGTATCGTTTGGGATATAGACACGACACGTCTTAATATTAACAGAAATGACCTTAGACACAACATTCGCTGGTCTCCAGCTTCTCATATTGCGAGCTTTTCATCGTAGACTTACATGGCGTCATCGAAGTGTCGTTGACTCTATAGGCTTGATGCTGCCCCCTCCCCCTCCACCACGCCCCCCCCCCCGACCCGCCCTAAGTTCAGCTTAGGATGCATCCCTGGGGTCTCAAGTTGTTCCGCCGTTTACGGTGCCTCTCCTGCCCACCCCCCCCCGCCCCGTTCCATCCGTGTCCCCCTGATATCCCACGTGGTCTGCACCCTGACAAAGTTAGGGGCAATATGATGACTCTCCTTCCCATCAAAGTGCCGAATCAAGCTGTGAATCACCTCAGATTCACTCGAAAATTGGCCCTCACAAAATTGATTTCCTGGGGGCGAAATGCTATTTATACGCGGAACCTTCATTTGGGAGGCGGCCTATATTCCATCCTGACCCAGGGGTTCTGAATTCACCCCCCTGATCCCTCCCGCCCTATACACTCTCCAGCCACCACCACCGTCACGGCCACCAACCTTCTTCGTGGATTCTACAGGGAGAGTGAGAGAACATAATCTTAAATGAAAAGTCCATTTTTCTGAAGTGAAAAAAAAATCTTATGATGAATGATTACCATGCAGCGTCCAGCCAGTCTGTATGGTGGCAGTGGTCGAGTGGTAGTGCGCTTGACTGCGCCTCGGCACGTCCCAGAGTTCATATTCCCGGGCGGCACGGAGGGTTCTGGGTTTGTTTCACCCTTAACGAAATCTACACACCGATCACCAGAGGTTTCTGGGCCTGGTTTAACCAAGCATCTGTGGCAAGCAAGCTAGCGGGGCCTCCTAAAACACCAACCCATCCATCAAGTCATCCAATCTATAGGCCTTCTTGTCCATTCGTCACGCTGATTGAAAGCACGCGTTGAGGTCTGTCTACCCAACGCACGGCTCTGGCGGCCATCGCAGCCCTTGTGGGCAGATAACCGCCTTCCACCATTGTCATTTTAACAGCTGGCATGGACTTTTTAACAGCTGTTGTGGAAAGATTATCGGCTTCCGCCATTGTCATTTTAACGGCTGGAATGGACTCTCACTACCGTAGTATGAGTTGTGATTCCCCATGGTATTGTCCCATATTTGTTTGTCACACTGTCTTGATGGCTCACCTTCCTCTCAAAAGTAGATTACTACCAAGCCAACCATCTTCACAGCGCAATGATACGACGTCTATGACGTGAACTGTGAGTGTTTACCCCTGTGGGTTAATTCAGACGTTCATAAGAGATGAAATACACAACCATATAGTGCAAGAGGTGTACTGTGATGGCAAGGCGACAACGGATTGTCTGATTGGTCAACTAGGATGGCCTTGCGAAGGATAATCAATAAACGAGACGTTGTGATACATAAAAGAACAAAACTGGGATAGTCGGTGGCATATCTATCGCAACAGATCATTGTCGTGTCGACAGATTGCAAGGCGAGAAGGGGCCTTCTGATTTGGTAAACTAATGGCCTTAAGAAGATCACTCAACGAACTGACTTAGTAATACGTAGAAAGACATAAGTCTTCGATGGTCGGTGGCATATTTGTCCCAGTATCGGTATCTGGGAGTGATGAATAGGGTATGGCATCTTCGTCGAGAAGACGGAGCAAGGTGCACCCTATAAGTGAGTTTGTAACTTCTCCCTGCGCCAAATGCGTCTCTCCTCGTGACTGTACCATTACCATAGACCGTGCAGCTGGAGGGTGTAAGGCGCGGGTAAGGAAGCGACACCGCCCACCCTCCAATTGACGGCATCACCCCCTCGATCACTTTGCACGCCATTGGGGGAATCCCCCCCCCCCACACACACACACACAGACACCGCCAACAGGGCTTGATGAGGTTAAAGATCTATTAACCGACAGCCGATTAACTGGACTAAACCGTCAGATGGTCAGGACGGTAGGCTTTGATCCTCTTTAAAGAGATTAGTGGGCCGGGGGCCGGACTCAACCCAAGCCAACCCAGCCCAACCCGGCACACGCCACCAAGGGACCCTGCACCGCCTCCCGTCCCCACTTCCCCTGTCAGCTCACTCCCCTATCGGCTTCATTGTGTCGTCGGCTGCGGTCTTAAACGGGAAAGGACTTCATCTAAGGACGGTCCGCGGGGCGAAATGATGCGATTAGGCCGTGCCTGCCAGGCCAGGCGTAGCGTGGCGTGGCGTGGCGTGGCTGGTTGCTAGGCGCTGGTCGCTGGCGCGCGGTGGCCGTCGTCACCGGCGTCCGCCGACAGCGCGATGTATTGTCGTCTGCTCGTTTGGCGCCAAAACCCAATCTACCGGAAGTGAGAGAGAGAGATCGATTGTTGGCCTCGCCGTGATCCCCAATGCCGGCTGACGGGGTGTCGGTTTTTATGTGTCATGGGTTTGGTGTTAATTGGTGATTCGACACTATCTTGTCAGGCTATCAATGTTATGGGGGAACAAGTTGTATCGTCAGCTTTTCTTCTCATTATGATGCAGCATACCTCTTATGTACAAGTGTTGTCTTGTTAAAAAGTAATGAAATGTGTTCTTGTTAAAAAGTAATAAAATGTGTTCTTGTTAAAAAGTAATTAAATGTGTTCTTGTTAACAAAATGTGTTCTTGTTAAAAAGTAATAAAATCTTCCTGTTTAAAAGTAATCAAATGTACTAATCCATATATCGGCCCCATACGTTTGGTAAGTAGCACAACAGCGATATTATTAGGTAAAGAGAATGACCATGCTTCCTCCCTCCCTCAGCAACTTGTTGATGAACTGCTTTATCTTCTGATCATTAACGGACTCCCGGGAGGAAAACCAGCGAAAATGCCCAAGTGTACAATGTATCATGCAAACATCAGGGTATGTGTACAATATGGATGATGACAGCGTTATACATAAATATCATACGTCAGATCATCCACGTATAAACTAAGGATGGTAAAAAAACCGCGCTACACTCTCTACGCGAGACCTCGTACCGTTCATACTTCCGTACAGGTGAGTGATTTGTCAGCCTGGCCACCCTTCCTAGACCATGGTAACCCCGACCCCACCCCGCTACCCTCACCCCAACCCCCACCCGCTACCCTCAGCCCAGCCTCACATCCCCGCCCCTCTGACGGGGGTTCTGTCGGGGGCAGCTTGCTGCTCTCTGCCAGGCGTCCCGGCCTTGCAGGAGTCCTATTCCACACTGGAGCCGCCCATGTTTTGAAGTTGGACCCACGTAAAGCTGGTAGTTCAAACAAACAGCCACTGAGAGAGCTTGCCCGACCGACCCCCGCGGGGGGGGAAAAATTGCGCGTTTTTTTGGCGCCGGGACACTTGGGTGCCTTGGCGGGATGCCCCGCCCCTGAGGGTGGGTGGCGCCGACCCGGGCGGCACGCGATGGGGTGGGGGTAGCGTGGGGGGGGGGGGGGGTTGAGGGTGAATGGCGGGTGGGAGGGTAAGGACGGGGGGAGACGGTATGGGACACTTAGTTAAGACTACACACGGCGTTGTAACAACGTGGGGACGGTTCATTTGATATCTGGTTTATACATAGGCCTATCATCTTACATCATCCCCGTTATCATCCTGTTTCATCATCACCCCCTTTACCGTCACATCACCTGTCCTCATTTACACATCACCCCTTCCCATCACCACCATCTCTCACAATATCTCCTATATATCACCCCTTCCCATCACCATCATCTCTCACAATATCTCTTTTATATCACCCCTTCCCATCACCATGATCTCTTACAATATCCTATATATCACCCCTTCCCATCACCACCATCTCTCACAATATCTCGTATATATCACCCCTTCCCATCACCATCATCTCTCACAATATCTCTTTTATATCACCCCTTCCCATCACCATGATCTCTTACAATATCTCCTATATATCACCCCTTCCCATCACCATCATCTCTCACAATATCTCCTATATATCACCCCTTCCCATCACCATCATCTCTTACAATATCTCCTATACATCACCCCTTCCCATCACCATCATCTCTTACAATATCTCCTATATATCACCCCTTCCCATCACCTTCATCTCTCACAATATCTCTTTTATATGACCCCTTCTCATCATCATCATCTCTTACAATATCTCTTTTATATGACCCCTTCTCATCACCATCATCTCACACAATAGCTCTTATATCACCCCTTCCCATCACCATCATCTCTCACAATATCTCTGAAATATGACCCCTTCTCATCACCACCATCTCTCACAATATCTCTTTTATATCACCCCTTCCCATCACCACCATCTCTCACAATATCTCTTTTATATGACCCCTTCCCATCACCATCATCTCTCACAATATCTCTTTTATATGACCCCTTCCCATCACCATCATCTCTCACAATATCTCTTTTATATCACCCCTTCTCATCACCATCATCTCTCACAATATCTCTTTTATATCACCCCTTCCCATCACCATCATCTCTCACAATATCTCTTTTATATGACCCCTTCTCATCACCATCATCTCACACAATAGCTCTTATATCACCCCTTCCCATCACCATCATCTCTCACAATATCTCTGAAATATGACCCCTTCTCATCACCACCATCTCTCACAATATCTCTTTTATATCACCCCTTCCCATCACCACCATCTCTCACAATATCTCTTTTATATCACCCCTTCCCATCACCACCATCTCTCACAATATCTCTTTTATATCACCCCTTCCCATCACCATCATCTCTCACAATATCTCTTATATCACCCCTTCCCATCACCATGATCTCTCACAATATCTCTTTTATATCACCCCTTCCCATCACCATCATCTCTCACAATATCTCTTATATCACCCCTTCCCATCACCATCATCTCTCACAATATCTCTTTTTGATCACCCCTTCTCATCACCACCATCTCTCACAATATCTCTTATATCACCCCTTCCCATCACCATCATCTCTCACAATATCTCTTTTATATCACCCCTTCCCATCACCATCATCTCTCACAATATCTCCTATATATCACCCCTCCCCATCACCATCATCTCTCACAATATCTCTTTTGTATGACCCCTTCTCATCACCACCATCTCTCACAATATCTCTTATATCACCCCTTCTCATCACCACCATCTCTTACAATATCTCTTTTATATCACCCCTTCTCATCACCACCATCTCTCACAATATCTCTTTTATATCACCCCTTCCCATCACCATCATCTCTCACAATATCTCTTTTATATGACCCCTTCCCATCACCATCATCTCTCACAATATCTCTTTTATATGACCCCTTCCCATCACCATCATCTCTCACAATATCTCTTTTATATCACCCCTTCTCATCACCATCATCTCTCACAATATCTCTTTTATATCACCCCTTCCCATCACCATCATCTCTCACAATATCTCTTTTATATGACCCCTTCTCATCACCATCATCTCTTACAATATCTCTTTTATATCACCCCTTCCCATCACCATCATCTCCCACAATATATTCTATATATCATCCCTCCTTTCGTCATCCCCTCTGACAATATCCCCTATATATCCCCATGCCCACCTTCACCCCTCATGGTCTTTCAGCACCCTCCCACCGTCCCTCTCTCCCCCACCATCGATCAGGATGCCGTTCGCCAGCCCCAGCCTTTAACTAAGACCGCTCGACGTGTAACAAAACAAACTTTGTCACCTTCCCAGACGAAGGTTTTACGTTGTTGTCACAGCCCCACTGACAGCCTCACAGGATACCCCAGTGTACATATACCGGTACGCCTATACAATATATAGATATATATACAATATATATATATACGTACATTATATATATCCGTACGAACATTATATATACGTACATTTTATATAGATATATTATATATTTGTACATTATATATATTCGTACATTATACATATATATATGCGTGTATGCACAAGGATTCCTACACCCTGCTAGTATTTGTGTCCAGATGACGTCATAAAGGACCGACACCACGTGACCAGCTCTCTGTGCCCGCCACGTTGCCGGTGGCGGAGGCAACACGACACGTGGTTATCTGTTGACGTCACGTGACCGATTTACAGCACTTTGCTGTTTTGACAGGACACAGCAACCGACCAGCTGGTGTTGTCTCCCAGGGCCAGATCTCGTCCAGCCCTCGTGGTTTTCGCGATAATCCCGTTTGACTCACCTGTCTTATATATGGTGGAACCGTTTTAAAGTTGTCAGTTAGTCCAGGAGTCTTGTAATCCTAAAATGAGATTTCTCCTGGGGTGTGTGTCTGACCCTGGTGGAGTGTGTGACCCTGGTGGGCCTCATACCGCCCGGGGGGGGGGGGGGGCTGGTACCCCTGTCAGACACCCTTCACTAGGGAGGGTGTGGGTGGGGGGTGGGCAAAATCCGCGGAGGTTTGGCAGCAGGTCACCCACCTCCACCGGACAGGTATCAATGCATATATATATCAATATATATATATATAGTTATGTTCATTATATATCCTTGGAACAAGCACAACTCGTCCCACTGTCGCTTCGTACTCGTGTTTTTTCCGCACCGTATAGTATTGTTGTGAAGTGAAGTGACGTTAACCGGGCCGGGCGGGCTGAGAGGGGGTATCGTAGGCGCCGACCGCGGCGGGGGTCCTCGAGGTCTGTGTCCGCCCGGGTGACCACCTTGACCAGGTGTATGTCGGGAGTTATATCGAGAGGCGTGAGAGAAGTAAAGTATAGGTATAGATCCCCCGTGTGGCAGGACAGGGCGCGCTCCTGGCCACGTTTGATGGTCGAGTGGGGATCCCAAGGCATCCACTCGCCTTCCAGGAACGGACACGTGTGTGAGGGAGGGAGGGAGGGCAGCCAGGGGTGTGTGTGTGAAGGGAGGGAGGGAGGGAGAGAGGGAGGGCAGCCAGGGGTGTGTATGTGAAGGGAGGGAGAGAGAGAGGGAGGCAGGGGAGCCAGGGGTGTGTGTCTGCAGGGTGGGAGGTGAGGCAGGGGTGGGGTGGGGGTGAGGACCCGCAGCCTTCAGTCAAGGTAACGGGGGTGGTAAGTTCCCCCGGTTGGCAGAGGCCGTGGTGAGTTGTACTTGTGTATTGTTAGGATGAGCGGCGTCGGTATTTATCGGGGGGAGTTGGAGTAGTTGGGGAGAGGGGTAACTTAGGCAGGGATGAGGCGGGGGTTCGTGGTGGCAGGGGCGGGGGTGAGGGGGGTGGGGGTGGATCCGTAGTGGTGGGGATCGTGGGGGTGAAGTGTCGGAAGTGGGAATGGGTGGGGGGGGTGGAGGGGGGGGGGTATATGAGACCTATGGGGAAGTGAAGGCCGTCGAAGCCAGGTGAGTGTAAGTGGGGAGGGTCCATCTAAGAAACAATTGAGGGGGGGGATGGTGGAGTTAAGGCATAGCCACGGACCCGGGAGAAGGGGCGCAGATGGTTCGGGTGGGGAGTGTATGTGTGTGAGGTGGGGGGGGGGGTAATCATTGTCAGGGGTTAGTTTGAGGTAGTATTGACCCAGGCACCCCATTGGCGGCCATCCGGCCCTTTGAGAGGGTAAGACGACAGGGTGATGGGGCAGGGGCTGGCGGGTCTGCATGCCCCCCCCCCCCCACCCCCATTCACCCCGTTCCCCCATGCTCCTACATCGATTGTTATGGGTATGTCACGCTAGCGGGTTAACACGGCAGCGATGGAGTCGGCTGTTTTACGCCATTGATTGTTAAACGTTTACCGGGGTGGTTGGCGGGGTGTGATATGGTAGCGTGAATGCAGCGGAGCCATTAGCTCTGGCGTTGGACGAGCGAGGGCGCCACTTCCCGGCTATCTGCCACCCCCCCTCCCAACGGCGTGGTTTGACCGCATGGACTCGCCCAGTTAGTTATACATCTTCGGGACCGGTATTTGGCAGGCAGACTGGGCGGGGCGGAGGCTGGAAGCGACCGGGTTGTTGGGGGGGGGGGGGGGAGGGAGCGGAGAGGGGGGGGGGGTTGTGTTGTATATATAACAGGCCGCCGGGGATAGGCGGTCTGGAGTAGCTATTATTTATCACCATGGCAACGAGCTCCGTCATCGTGCTCTGGAGTTTCGCAACTGGCGCCTTCAGGATTCCCCGCAGGCGGCCGCCCGCCCTGCCCCGGCCCTGCCCCCCCCCCCACCCCTTAGCCTTGTTCCCCCGCCTCCTACGCCTGTCCCCGCCCTGCCTCCCTCCTCGCTGACGTTATCTGCCAAGCGGGTAGAGCCTCCCAACCACCGTCCCGCCCAGCCACCCCCTGCCATTGCCCACTTATCCCCCACAGTGCCGTGTCTGTCAGCCTCGAGATAAAAACCTATGAAAGCTTTTGTTGAAGTAAATACGGAGGGGTGGGAGTGAATGACATTCGCCACCCCTCGGCGCCAACGTGGGTTCGAGTCCCCAATCCCCGTTCGCCACCTTCCCCGCCCTGATGGGTTCGAATCCCCAATCTCCATTCGCCACATTCCCCGCCCTGGTGGCTTCCAATCCCCAATCCCCGTTCGCCGCCACTCTGCTCCGACGTAGATTTCAATCCCCAATCTCCGTTCACAACCCTTGCACGCCCTGCTGGGTTCGAGTCCCCAATCCCCGTTCGCCACCTTCCCCGCCCTGCATGGTTGCTTCTAATCCCCAATCTCCGTTCGCCACCCTCTCCATGCCCTGGCTGGTTCGATTTCCAAATCTCCGTCCGCCAATTCCATGGTGGGCTCCAATCTAACTTCGCCATCCTTATACGCCGTAATTGGTTTCAATATTTGATTTCTTCTGCTATAAATGGCCCTATATTACGGCGAATACCCATGACAACGCATGGTGGCAGTGAGGGCGAGAGAGACAGAGAAAAAGGTGGGAGAGAGAGGGGGAGAGACAGGGTGATATATATAGAGAGAGAACGAGGCGGGGGGTGGGGGGGGGGGCAAGTTACAGCACATTATTTACCGGATTGCTGTTCACCGTAATGGACATCAGATCCGGACGCACGAGCATCCGCCGTGATCCAGATGGCGATCATCCATGGAATGCAAACGGCATCGTTAACCAGTGACGCAAGGTGCTTAATCAGCGAGACGGGAGCGCAAGATGGAGGTGCGGCCGGTATGGGGGGCTGAAGAGTTCAAGTTCAAGAACTCACAGGTTTTCCAGAATTTGAGTATAATTTATCCTGAATTGGCTGACGTGTATTCCTCCTGACGAGCTGATGTTCATCGTGTACCCAAGTCGTCTGCTATCTGGCTGGTTCCCGACCTCCACTCCGCCCACACGGCTGGTGCCAGAGGCTCTCCGGATGAGCCCCGGCTTGCCATCTGGAGTCCGACACTTGATAAGACATTAGTGGGGTTTGATGCGCCATGGATTGCTCTGGCCGTGGCCTGATGAACCATGATGCCGGCACCAGGGCATGGCAAGACATGGCAGGGCAGGGCATGGTGTAGCCTGGCCTGGCCTGTGGCGTCACTGCCCCGGGCAAGTCATTTAGGGCGCCCAGATTGTTACATTAAATCCTGGTTGAAGGCTATCGCTGATGGATATCCTGGAAGATGGATTTATAACCGTGTGGCTGCGGGCGTTGGGAGAAGCTGGAGTGGGCGGTAGATAACCTTGTGGCCAACCTGGTGGCTGTGGGCGGTATATAACCTTGTGGCTGCGACCTGGTGGCCAATCTAGTAGCTTTAGGCGGTTGATAACATTGTGGATACAAGCTATGGGGTTAAACTGGTGGCGGCCAAATTGGTGGCTGTAACCGGTGGATATATAGCCTGGTGGCTGCGAGCTGTAGCTGTTTGTTTGTGGCTGTGTAGGTGTATATTTTGACCTGATGGTTGTAGCGGCGTGGCAGCATTATATATCGATAGCTCATACCACGTGGCTGGTAGATGTTTACCTATTGGTTGTAATTGCGTGACAACAGTATATGATGATAGATATTAACATACATTTATCATGGAAGCCACGAAGCTGGTTTATGCACGTTTTGACTATAAATGATAGCTATTGACATATATTCTATCATGGGAACCACGATGCTGGTTGATGCGAGTTTTGACTGTTATGCCGCATGTCCATGCCGTTACAGTTAACAGGGACCTGTAAAGTGAAGATGGAACCGGAAGGAGACCTGTTGCTGCGGCCGCCGGATCCACTCCGTGAAGCAGGACTATAATTAGAAATGTTTACAGCGACCCCCTTCCACCGTTTCATGTGAGATTGCTTTATCTTGTCAGTTACGCCCTCTAGCGGGCGGTTATGAGGTCTAATCTGTCACGTGCGGTGAAAGCCTGGCCCGGGCCTCAGGGTTATCATCAAACGGGGCCGCGTGGTTCGTCTGCCATTCGCTAGGGGGCGCCAGTGGTCGCCCGCGGAAAGTTACCGCTGTTAGTGGTTACTGTTCAGTTATTGATCACTGGACGGAGTCCAGGCTGCCAACGGATGTAAAACACTCGTTCACAGCCCAGGTTTTTGGCGGCAATAAAAAAGGTGCGCCGCCGCTACGCAATGAAAACAGGAAGGAAGGAGTCTGGCGTGATCATGACGAGACCTGCAGGTTGTAGGGGTGCCAATGGTCACCCCCCTACCCCCCTCTCACTACCGCCACCTATCGGCAGTCGCTGATAACCACCACCATGTCAGGGTGAAGGTAGTCACTCGCACGCATGCGCTATCGGTGTATGATAAGAGACCACGTGGTCTCCGTCATCAAAGGTCAAGGCCCCTGCCGATTAAATAATGGAAGGTCAAATAGCATGTCTTGCAGGGGAATTCTTCACATTTTCCTCACTCGTTTTAATGGATGGTCCTGAAACCAGAAGTGATCTCCTTCCAAGAAGTGTTTGTAAATATTGCTATCCGGAAGGCTGCTACTTCCGGCAAAACGAGCGAAAGCGAGCGGAAGTAAGACCCAAAACTAGCCACACGAAGAAAAGTGCGTAATCAAGCAAGGAATGGCATGGTTAGTCATCCAAAGAAGCACTGCACATCTCTTCTTACTGGAAGGCCTTGTTTCGGACCCATCTATAAAGGGACATCCCACTTATCAGTGGGAAATTTCATTGATCGGAAGGCCATAAGATTAGCGGAAAAATGAACGAATTGACGTCTCAGTGATGCGCTTCAAAGCCACCGTCTAGCATAGATGGATGGATTGCAAACGATTTATCCTGATTTGCTACACACATGCAAGGTCTAATCTCTAACGAAATCTGCCACAACTATAAGCAGGTATCCATGGCTAATATACATTAGACCAGTGATTGGGTAGATACCGAGTATGACGTACTGAGGATAAATTGGTTATATTAGAACTGTGCGGCTGGTTCCGAAAGCTGCAGTGAGAATAGAAGCCCAGAAAAGTCTCATACACCAAGGCGTCTGTTTGATGTCTGCTTCCCTAACATTCCTGTGAATGTGAATGCATGTAGTACAGTTATGCAAGTGGCCATTTAACTACTTGAAGCGGCAGCTTTGATTGCGGAGGGACGAAGGGAGGGCGAACTGGTGTCTTTGGAATGGTGCCTAACAGAGAGCGTTGGACAATGGAATCCATGACTGGCTCAGGAAAGCCTTTAAACCATCGATCGCAGATCGTGTTAACTTGTCCCTACCACATGGCCACGTTGGAAATATATGCAGATATGAAGAGCCGATACATTCCTTACGATACGAGCGTGTAAGTGATCCTGATCCCGGCAACAACAAGTCACTATGGAGTTCCATTCCAACATTTATTCCCTAATTCTTGGTATCAAGCACTCGATTCTTATTCCATTTTTGCTATCAAAAATAACGTGTGGAATTTTTCATATGATGAAGAAATAGGAAGTAAATGTTCGGATGGCCGGCCATACCTCACTTTAGCTTCTGTCCGGGCATTATATAAACACCGATGGGAATATCTATTGCGACTACGGGGGAAACGCTTTGAGTGGAGATTATTACTTGCGACACCCGACACTTCTGGCGCCACCTACATGGAGATCTAATGGGACAGTGTGTACCGCGGTCCGTGGTCGCACAGGGACCCAGCACCTGTCACTTGTTGCTCGTCAAGACTGATACTGCCAGCACGCCAACTGGAACCCCGGGGGGGAGGGGACCCGTCACTACGTCACGTGGAACCCTGGGGGGAGAGGGCGGTCCAAGTGCATGTCTTACACACTGTTTCCATGGCTACCGAACCGCTAGCGGGAGACCGGCGATATTTTCAATACATACGTAGGAGATACATAAAACTGATACCCCTCATCCTGTAAACCACTGGAACAATTTCATTTTCAAATGTTCTTTTTCCATGTTCTACATGGATAAAGATTGTTCTCTTGTTGTCCTTTGCGTGACAAATTCAAATAATTGTCGTTGGTCTATCTATAGCTATGTAGCTGCATAATTGGAATTGATTCATTTGTTATCTTGATTTGTCTTAGTCACACCTGTGACATTTGTCATATAAATATGCATTGGCATAAAACTATACAATAATAAAATGACTGACTGGCGTATAGATGGTTGGTTGTATATTCAAGACACTTCAACCACTTTTGGTCATACTGTGAAACCGGAATCACATACAAGCTCATAGGTTGTATGTACACGGGAGACCAAATCCTATGAGGTCCTTGTATCTGCCCAACGGGGCTGTGGTGTGTTTTAAACACAACACGGTTCATAGGAATTGTGTACAACACTGTGAATTGTATATGCTTAACAGGATACAGCGCCGTGCGCACCGAGTGACGTTACTGTTCGTAAACTATTTTCAGACTTATAATACTTTGGACTAAGCTATAGATTCTGAGTTTACTAAAGTTTTTTTACTATACCTCTCCCCTATGTTACCTCTAAGTGGTGATGGGAGTCTCCATACCTTAGTTGGTAAGCAAACTGAGCTGCAGATCCACAGGCCGGTGGAACGAACCCTGGCACCGGAAGCCGTTTCGTCCAACCCCATTAGCTTGTCCCTGGATGTTTCTCTGCCCAACTTAACCTTCATGTGCAATAAAACGGCCTAAACACTCAACTTTTCATGTCATGTCATTTCTAAATGGTGAAGACAACGCCCATCTTTAAAAAGGTATGGACACAAACCCTATTATTGAGTATTTCAGGCACGTGTAGACGAAAATTGTTGTAGCTTTTGTGGCGGTGTAGAGGAAAACTGTTACAGCTTTTGTGAAGGTGTAGATGAAAACTGTTACAGCTTTGTGAAGGTGTAGATGAAAACTGTTACAGCTTTGTGAAGGTGTAGATGGACACTGTTGTAGCTTAAATTGTGAAGGTGTAGATGCAAACTTACAGTTTTTGTGAAGGTGTAGAGGAAAACTGTTACAACTTTTCTGTAGGTATAGATGAAACTGTTGTAGCTTTTGTGAAGGTGTAGATGACACCTGTCGTAGGTGCAGATGAGAACTGTTGCAATTTTTGTAAAGGTGTAGATGACACCTGTTGTAGGTGCAGATGCAAACTGTTGTAGTTTTTCCGAAATTGTAGATAACAATTGTTGTCCCTTCCACACCTACGACATATCAGTGTACAAGCGTTGATTGTGACGTCGGTGGACACATATGAAGTGCGGGTTGTGGTGCTGTACCCGAGGACTTACCCTGCGCCATCGTGATCCGAGGCAGGCCGACCCCCAAGGGGCCACCGACTCAGCTTCTCCACCGCCACCCCGTGACCGCCATGGAACGTACTCCGGCCAACAGCGTGACGCCCGCGTAACGTATCCCCGGGAAACGTATCCGAACGACTCTCAGTTATTTTAACCAGGAGGAAGGTTTATGATATCCGGGTAGTTGATGGTATCGGCAGATACTCAGTAAGTCAGTGAGTTGGTCCGTGGCAGGAGGTGTGTGGGATGGACAGTGGCGTACCATCCGTGGTGGTGGCGTACAGAGGGTGTGTCTGAATAGTGGTGTGATAGTATGGAGAGGTTAAATCAGAGCAAAACAGACATCCAAAGGAAATGGACATCCAAGGGAAGGAAAGAACGTCTGTCTTTGGGGGCGTCTGCTTTGGGATCCCCCCCCCCATCCCTTCTCATCCCCCCATCCCTCCTCCCCCATCACCCCAGGATCGTTCCCTTCCTCGGAGGTGAAAGACAGTAACAGGCGCCGGGCATTTAGGAGCTCGCGTGGAGTTGGAAGAGTGGGTAGCCGTGGGGGGACGTACGGCAACACGAGGGGAGGAAGCGCGAGGTCCGTGCCATTTTACCCTGCTGCCTCCATGGTTACCGGGCAACGTGCTCCTTGCTCCTCCTGCGCATCATGCCCCCCCCCCCACACCTCCCCCCTGCCTGGGGCTGTCGGCCGCGGGGAATACCCCCCTGTACCCCGCCAACCTCTCCCTAACCTCACCTATCCTTTCTCCCCCCAAATACCATGCCTCCCCAATCCGGGGCTGATCTGATGTGCCTACTTTTTTTGGGTTCTTTGGAGGTGTTTTTTTTATCTTTCTGGTGTTTTTTGGCGGTTTGTGGACCTTCCTGCCATCTTCTCCGCGTATCTCGCTCGGCTACCTGTGCCGGTGAAAGGTGAAGAGGCGTGGGGGGTAGATAAGGGTGGGGTGTGGAGTGGGGGAGGGGGGTGGTACCAGTGAAATAAGGTGGATGGAGTTGGGGCGGGAAGGGACGGGGGCGGGAGCGAGGGCGGGGGCGGGGGTGTAGGTCACGTGGCGGATGGTGCCCGCTGCGTGCCCTTCGGCCTGGCCGGGAGGATGGGGCGAGGGCGGGGGCAAGGGCGGGAGCCGAGGCGGGGGCGGGCAGTGTAGGGCCTGATGGGGGAGGTGGGAGGGGGGCGATGGACTGAATGGAGGTGGGTATTTGGTGTGTTGTTAGAGGGCCGACTGCGCTGCTGGGGTTGGGCGGACAGACGCTACATAGCGCAGAATTGTAAGGTGGAATTGGGAGGGTGGCTGGGGGGCGGGGGGGTGATTGTATATTATGAGGACTACATGATTCCTGGGGATGCTATCTCTCTTGTGCTGCCTGGTGTACTGCTATATATGATAGACCTACAAGCCAACAGGTCTCAGGCCTCAGTGGTGTGAACATTGCATATGTGTGGAAGGGGGGAGGGCAGGGGGGTGCCAGGTGTGTGGGGGGTGTATGGGGGGTACTGTGTGTGGGGGGGGGGGCACACACCGTGGGCGGTGGGAGTAAATACCCGGAGGGTGCAACCCGCGAATGTTATCGCCCCCCCCCCCCTCCCGGCCCTGCACCCCCCCCCCTTCATGGATCACGAATCAGTTCCGTGTCGCGGGGATCCCGATAGAAGTGATAGATCCCGATGAGACCCCAGCTGACGGATGCCAATTCCCCTCGGGAGGAAACCATCCAAGCGAGACTTGAACTTCGAAGCGGAGGAAAAACCCGCTATTGTTTAACCTTTATATCCCCATGCCCTGCTTGCCTCCTTCTTGGCCACCATTACAGCTAGTAGAGGGGTGGTGAGGGAGGGGCAGAGGTGTGGGTGGGTGGGGGGGGGGGGAGGGTAGAGCTTGGCGCTTAGCTTCTAGCGCATCCCCTCCCCTCCCAAAGACGCGTCCAGAGATGAGGATTCGAACCAGGAAAAGGCCATTTCATGTAACATACGAGGCAGACCAGATACCATAAAATTCGCCCTCACTGTGTTTAACAATAAGAAGACGTTTGGACCATGATTACTGTAGCGCGGTGATATATATGGCTGCCCATTGGCCTATTTGCAGTGAATGACAGCGATGAGTAATACGTGAACTATGCCGAAAGGTTCGCTCTAACAAGAAAGTACGACCGATAACGTCCATCCTGATGTCGAAGGGATATTAGATTGTACTTATTATTCGCTTACCATTGGGAGCCATAAGGACCATGCTATAGGCTGCCTTCAGCCTACCTATAGTCGATGAATTGTGTTTTCTTCAAGTGTTACAAGTCAGTGGCGACCAGTGTTCCAGGCCCGTAGTACTGGGGATCTTATGCCCTTCACCCCCCCCCCCCCTCCACCCCCGCCCCCCAGGCCCCCCAGCCCCCAGTCCCCCAGCCCCCAGTCCCCCAGCCCCCCCCCCCCAGCCCTCCCAGCCCTCCCTGCCCCCTAACCCCGCAGCCCTTCCCGCCCCTCAGCCCCCCGCTCCTTCCAAACCCCACACCCCCTCACACTCCGCTTAACTCTCACCCACTCATCACCCTCATCAGGTATTGTCAGTTGTTACCTCTGACCGATCCCGGTTCGTGTCCGTCCGGCTCTACCGGGTCGGAGAATTCGGACATCTGGAGCCGGTTTCCCTTTCCCCGGGATCGGCGGCCATGGATCCTTGGGATCCCTGGCAGGTCGTTCATCTCTCGAGTCCCTTCCGGACACACGATCCAGACGAGGCTGGCCGCTGGCCGCCGGTTCGGATGCGGTGGGACAGGAGGGAACCACGTCCACCATTAGTATCTATCCCTTCCGTCTCACCGGTCCACTAACCGGCCGGTGGCTCCCCTCCCCCCCCCACCCCTCCGCCACCCCACCCCCTACCCCCGCCATACCCCTAAGACCCCCTACCTACGTACCCTCGCCCCCCCTACCCCCGCCCTACCCTCCCCCCTACCTCCTTACCCCCCCTGCCCCCACCCTACCCCCCCCCTTGCCCCCAGACCCCATTCACCCCTCCTCACCGTACTGCCCCGGGCTGCAGACCGCCATCGGCAGACGTCTTCTTGGTTGATGTAAGAATGGGGGGGGGGGGGGGGGGGGGGCTGGACGATAAATGAGGTGAATAGTGTCTGCGATGTATATTGTGTGGTGGAACGTGTAATGTATGACCTTTGTGTGTGGCAGAACGTATGCAATGTTTGACCTTTATGTGTGACAGAACGTCTCTAATGTATGACCTTTCTGTATGACAGAACGTCTGTAATGTATGACCTTTATGTATGGCAGAACGTCTGTAATGTATGGCCTTTTTATGTATGGCAGAACGTCTGTAATGACTGACCTTTTTATGTATGACAGAACGTCTGTAATGACTGACCTTTATGTATGACAGAACGTCTGTAATGTATGATCTTTATGTATGGCAGAACGTCTGTAATGTATGACCTTTATGTATGGCAGAACGTCTGTAATGTATGTGCTTTATGTATGACAGAACGTCTGTAATGAATGACCTTTATGTATGACAGAACGTCTGTAATGTATGACCTTTATGTATGGCAGAACGTCTGTAATGTATGGCCTTTATGTATGACAACGTCTGTATTGAATGACCTTTATGTATGACAGAACGTCTGTAATGTATGACCTTTATGTATGGCAGAACGTCTGTAATGTATGACTTTTATGTATGGCAGAACGTCTGTAATGTATGTGCTTTATGTATGACAGCACGTGTGTAATGAATGACCTTTATGTATGACAGAACGTCTGTAATGAATGACCTTTATGTATGACAGAACGTCTGTAATGTATGACATTTATGTATGGCAGAACGTCTGTAATGTATGGCCTCTTTATGTATGACAGAACGTCTGTAATGACTGACCTTTATGTATGACAGAACGTCTGTAATGTAAGACCTTTATGTATGGCAGAACGTCTGTAATGTATGACCTTTATGTATGGCAGAACGTCTGTACTGTATGTGCTTTATGTATGACAGAACGTGTGTAATGAATGACCTTTCTGTATGACAGAACGTCTGTAATGAATGACCTTTATGTATGAGAGAACGTCTGTAATGTATGACCTTTATGTATGGCAGAACGTCTGTAATGTATGGCCTTTTTATGTATGACAACGTCTGTAATGAATGACCTTTATGTATGAAAGAACTCTGTAATGTATGACCTTTATGTATGGCAGAACGTCTGTAATGTATGACCTTTATGTATGGCAGAACGTCTGTAATGTATGTGCTTTATGTATGACAGAACGTGTGTAATGTATGACCTTTATGCATGGCAGAACGTCTGTAATGTATGTGCTTTATGTATGACAGAACGTGTGTAATGAATGACCTTTATGTATGACAAAACGTCTCTAATGTATGACCTTTCTGTATGACAGAACGTCTCTAATGTATGACCTTTCTGTATGACAGAACGTCTGTAATGTATGACCTTTGTGTATCTGTAATGTATGACCTTTATGTATGACAGAACGTCTGTAATGTATGACCTTTTTGTATGGCAGAACGTCTGTAATATATGACCTTCACGTATGACAGAACGTCTGTAATATATGACCTTCACGTATGGCAGAGCTTGTGTGATACATGGCATGCACTGACTCTCGGGCGGTCGGGAGGAGCGGGGGGGTCGCTGTGTCCAGCTCAGTACAGTTCACCCCAGGACACCCACCGTCCACATGTACCCGCCACGTGCTGGGTATATGACTTGGTGTATAATCCCAAGTCACAACACCAGCAGCCCACGACACGGCGGCCATCATCATGGTGGTGGTGTATTAGCCGAACACGTGTCGACCACATCAAGTAAATCACAAGACATGTGGGCTACAGTTTACCCGCCCAGGTATGTACTAAAAGGCCTCAAACCTACAAGCTGAAGCATCTTCTAAGGAAACATCATAGTCTTCCTCACCTTACCCGCTTACACCCTCACCCCCTAGGCGGTGGAGCGGGAGGGGAGGGGTATAGATTTCTCGCCTTGTCCCCCCCCCCCCAGCGGCTTGCGGAGTTCATTAGTGGTGTGTTTTTTTTTTCGTTCTGTTACAATCCATCCTAGAGAGCCTTTCGAGGAAGAAGCAAAAATGCTGGCAGCCATCCGCGGCCATAACCTGCGCGAAATGGTTGTCGAGCACAAAATGAGTCAGTCGAAAGGCGCGCGAAATGTGCTGGAAAAACTGCCGGGCATTTGTTTTGGGTTTTTTTCTCTTATTTTTTTTTGCTTTTTTTGCTGCTGCTGCAGAGTCATGAGCCAGTTATCTCGTCATAAAGCAAATGAGAGCGCCTGGTGCACTTCATCAGCGCTAGGGGGGGGGGGGCGGGACACGGCGGATACCCCAGCCTCAGACACTGCAGTCTACTTGACTACTACCACCACTGACACTACCTCCCCGGCGTCAAACCTATATTAAAAAAAAATGCCGGCGTTTAAAACGTTGGTTTGATTAGAACAAAATGCACAGTGCAAGTGACACCGACCGGATGTTGGATGCGACCACGTGCCGCAGGTGGTCTAGCGTATAGAGAAATCTGTCCGCCGCTGTCTCCTAGTCTTAATCCGCTCCCCGCCGCTCTCAATACAAGCGCCATGGCTATTGGCAAAACCCCCGCTCCATTTAATCCTTAATCTCAGCACCAAATACCAGAATCGCCGGATTTTCTTGATGGCTCGGCGTGGAATGGATTATTATTCACTTCATATTCATGCTACTTGGCGATTGGTTCTTGCGCTGCACCAGCAGTCCTGTTGGCGTAGGTTATAACTGGATGTAAAAATGGCGACTTAACACTGATTGACTTCGGTTAGATCCGCGAGAGGAGATGACTTTATCGACGAGATCTTAGTTCCGCGAGAGGCAATACGTTTATCGGAGCGATCTTCTGGGTGAGATAAAGAGAGAGAAAAAAAGAGAAGAAACAAGGGAGTTCCATTTGCCATGCCATCTACATAATAAGACCGTGTTTTGCTCGCCATGTTTTGATTGCTTGGAATGTTAATCAGATGAAGGGGAATACCAAGCCAGTGATCTCCATTGGGAAACTGGGATACTGCTGTGAGCGGCGAAACATTCAAGTGGTCCCCCCTTTTTTTTGGCACGGATTGAACGCTCTACTTTTTTTGAGATGTATGACTATTGGATGGAACTAATTACCATGTGTTGTGTCGTTTCCATTTGTCTGGGGCTCAGGTCATTAGATAGGTAGCCCCAGGTCTTTGAAGACAATTTCAAATTGGAAGTTCAAGAGCTTTGGGAGCTGAACACAAAAGGGTGTCGCGCTATTTGTCTCATATGCCATTGACTTATTTCCGAAT
>OZ025261.1:14423799-14615698 GCA_964019135.1 Arenicola marina | reverse complement strand
GCTCTCCAAGGCCAGGCCAAGGCCAGGCGGTGCATGATGAAGATATGGAAGTGAGAGAAGTGGGTGCACGTGGTGACCTCACTGCTTTATAAGGTGTCTGACCTAGTGAAATAGTCTGACAATTTCGACCAAACTACAAGTTTGCAAGACTGGCACACAAGTATTGTCTTGTCGCCGACCGTCACCAGTCTGACCAATAGGAAGTAAAAATTGTAATATAAAAATGGCAATAAGTCCTCCCATTTTTCCTTATATTTTGCAATATGGCAACGATATATATACTTCTTGACCATTAGCAGAATATGGAAGTTAAATCCATTCTCTGAAGCCGCCATGTGGATCTCCACATGTGTCACCACAGGTAGTACACCAGCTGGCCTCTTTGGCGAGGCCAGGGGCCTGGCGGTAAGTGAGGGGGGGGGGCGGTGGTCTAGGTTGGAGGCCAGGGGCATGGCGGTCGGGGAGGGAGGCCTGGGGCCTGGGGCCTGGGGGTCAAGGGAGTAGCCCGGGGCCTGGCGGTCAGCGTGAGGCCCGGGGCCTGGCGGTCAGGGGGAGGCCCGGGGCCTGGGGGTCTAGGTAGTAGCCCGGGGCCTGGGGTTCAAGGGAGTAGCCCGGGGCCCGGCGGTCGGGGTGGGAATCCCGGGGCCTGGGGGTCAAGGGAGTAGCCCGGGGCCTGGGGGTCAAGGGAGTAGCCCGGGGCCTGAGGGTCAGGGGGGAGGTCCGGGGCCTGGCGGTCAGGGGGAGGCACGGGGCCTGGTGATCATGGGGGAGGCCCGGGGCCTGGCGGTCAGGGGGAGGCCCGGGGCCTGGCGGTCAGGGGGAGGCCCGGGGCCTGGCTGTCTGTGGGGAGGCCCGGGGCCTGGCGGTCCGAGGGGAGTGGGAGGGGGGGGGCCCGGGGCCTGGCTGTATGTGGGGAGGGGGGAAGGCCCGGGGCCTGGCTGTATGTGGGGAGGGGGGGGAGGCCCGGGGCCTGGCGGTGCGAGGGGAGGGGGAGGTCCGGGGCCTGGCGGTGCGAGGGAAGGGGGAGGTCCGGGGCCTGGCGGTGCGAGGGGAGGGGGAGGTCCGGGGCCTGGCGGTGCGAGGGGAGGGGGAGGTCCGGGGCCTGGCGGTGCGAGGGGAGGTGGAGGCCCGGGGCCTGGCGGTGCGAGGGGAGGGGGAGGCCCGGGGCCTGGCGGTGCGAGGGGAGGGGGAGGTCCGGGGCCTGGCGGTGCGAGGGGAGGGGGAGGTCCGGGGCCTGGCGGTGCGAGGGGAGGGGGAGGCCCGGGGCCTGGCGGTGCGAGGGGAGGGGGAGGTCCGGGGCCTGGCGGTGCGAGGGGAGGGGGAGGCCCGGGGCCTGGCGGTGCGAGGGGAGGGGGAGGCCCGGGGCCTGGCGGTGCGAGGGGAGGGGGAGGTCCGGGGCCTGGCGGTGCGAGGGGAGGGGGAGGTCCGGGGCCTTACGGTGCGAGGGGAGGGGGAGGTCCGGGGCCTGGCGGTGCGAGGGGAGGGGGAGGCCCGGGGCCTGGCGGTGCGAGGGGAGGGGGAGGCCCGGGGCCTGGCGGTGCGAGGGGAGGGGCAGGTCCGGGACCTGGCGGTGCGAGGGGAGGGGGAGGCCCGGGGCCTGGCGGTGCGAGGGGAGGGGGAGGCCCGGGGCCTGGCGGTGCGAGGGGAGGGGGAGGTCCGGGGCCTGGCGGTGCGAGGGGAGGGGGAGGCCCGGGGCCTGGCGGTGCGAGGAGAGGGGGAGGTCCGGGGCCTGGCGGTGCGAGGGGAGGGGGAGGCCCGGGGCCTGGCGGTGCGAGGGGAGGGGGAGGCCCGGGGCCTGGCGGTGCGAGGGGAGGGGGAGGCCCGGGGCCTGGCGGTGCGAGGGGAGGGGGAGGCCCGGGGCCTGGCGGTGCGAGGGGAGGGGGAGGCCCGGGGCCTGGCGGTGCGAGGGGAGGGGGAGGCCCGGGGCCTGGCGGTGCGAGGGGAGGGGGAGGTCCGGGGCCTGGCGGTGCGAGGGGAGGGGGAGGTCCGGGGCCTGGCGGTGCGAGGGGAGGGGGAGGCCCGGGGCCTGGCGGTGCGAGGGGAGGGGGAGGCCCGGGGCCTGGCGGTGCGAGGGGAGGGGGAGGCCCGGGGCCTGGCGGTGCGAGGGGAGGGGGAGGTCCGGGGCCTGGCGGTGCGAGGGGAGGGGGAGGCCCGGGGCCTGGCGGTGCGAGGGGAGGGGGAGGTCCGGGGCCTGGCGGTGCGAGGGGAGGGGGAGGCCCGGGGCCTGGCGGTGCGAGGGGAGGGGGAGGTCCGGGGCCTGGCGGTGCGAGGGGAGGGGGAGGCCCGGGGCCTGGCGGTGCGAGGGGAGGGGGAGGCCCGGGGCCTGGCGGTGCGAGGGGAGGGGGAGGCCCGGGGCCTGGCGGTGCGAGGGGAGGGGGAGGCCCGGGGCCTGGCGGTGCGAGGGGAGGGGGAGGCCCGGGGCCTGGCGGTGCGAGGGGAGGGGGAGGTCCGGGGCCTGGCGGGCACGTCGCAGTGGAGCGGACGTCTGAGTCGATCATACCACGAGAAGCTGGAAGAGACACTTCAGTGGCGCCATCTAGCGGCCATAAATGAGGAACATTGACATTCTTTCCCCGGGGAGTGACGAGTGACGCGATGTCTGGAGTCATGCTACGAAGGGGAGGGGCGGGTGAGAAAGGTGGGGGGGGGGGGGAGGGCAATGACGGGGGAGGAGGAGGGCGGGGGGTCAAGATTTGAACGAAGCAACATCGTCCCAATTTCTACTGCCCGAAGCCCGTATTTCACTGGCCGCACAGCAAGTCATCTCCAGCCTCCCCAACGCCCCCCCCCCCCCCCCCGGTGGGGATAAAAGTGGGGTAGCCTGCCAACCAGTGTGGACTGGCTCCCTCGTAACCTAACCCTCATGCCCCCATCGGATCTAGCCAATCCCAATCTCCCTTCAGGAGTCCCACAGCTCAACCACGGCCTCGTTCTCCGGACAATGCTGACACCCTCCTCCACGCAGAATTCAGCCACCCCCTACCCCGACACCAACACCGGCTACCCACACCGGCCACCCCGACACCCGCACACCCACACCGGCCAATCACACACCCACACCGGCCACCCAGGGCGCCCTAATTCCGCGTCGCTCATCCTCCCGGGGTAGCGAGAGTTTTTACGGCGACCATTAAAGTTTTCGAGATGGCATTCGGACCGGAAGAAACTAAGGAGAGTCGGGGGAAGCAATATACTAGACTGCCATCTGGGCCAATAGGTAGCCGGCTTGACACATTGAATTACCCGCCCGGTCCCCTGTGGAGGCTTCAGCTGGCACCCCGGGAAAAGACTTCCTCGACCCATCTCTCGGTGTGACCCCGAGGAGCGCCATGCCCCTTACCATCTCTCGGTGTGACCCCGAGAAGCGTCATTCCCCTTTAACCCATCTCTCGGTGTGACCCCGAGAAGCGCCATTCCCCCTTAGCCCATCTCTCGGTGTGACCCCGAGAAGCGTCATTCCCCTTTAACCCATCTCTCGGTGTGACCCCGAGAAGCGTCATTCCCCTTTAACCCATCTCTCGGTGTGACCCCGAGAAGCGCCATTCCCCTTTAGCCCATCTCTCGGTGTGACCCCGAGAAGCGTCATTCTCCTTTAGCTCATCTCTCGGTGTTACCCCGAGAAGCGTCATTCCCCTTTAGCCCATCTCTCGGTGTGACCCCGAGAAGCGTCATTCCCCTTTAGCCCATCTCTATATGTGACCCCGAGAAGCGTCATTCCCCTTTAACCCATCTCTCGGTGTGACCCCGAGAAGCGTCATTCCCCTTTAGCCCATCTCTCGGTGTTACCCCGAGAAGCGTCATTCCCCTTTAACCCATCTCTCGGTGTGACCCCGAGAAGCGCCATCCCCTTTAGCCCATCTCTCGGTGTGACCCCGAGACGCGTCATTCCCCTTTAGCCCATCTCTCGGTGTGACCCCGAGAAGCGCCACTCCCCTTTAGCCCATCTCTCGGTGTGACCCCGAGAAGCGTCATTCCCCTTTAGCCCATCTCTCGGTGTGACCCCGAGAAGCGTCAGTCCCCTTTAGCCCATCTCTCGGTGTGACCCCGAGAAGCGTCATTCTCCTTTAGCTCATCTCTCGGTGTGACCCCGAGAAGCGTCATTCCCCTTTAGCCCATCTCTCGGTGTGACCCCGAGAAGCGTCATTCCCCTTTAGCCCATCTCTCGGTGTGACCCCGAGAAGCGTCATTCCCCTTTTAGCCCATCTCTCGGTGTGACCCCGAGAAGCGCCATCCCTTTTAGCCCATCTCTCGGTGTGACCCCGAGAAGCGCCATCCCTTTTAGCCCATCTCTCGGTGTGACCCCGAGAAGCGTCATTCCCCTTTAGCCCATCTCTCGGTGTGACCCCGAGAAGCGCCACTCCCCTTTAGCCCATCTCTCGGTGTGACCCCGAGAAGCACCACTCCTCTTTAGCCCATCTCTCGGTGTGACCCCGAGAAGCGTCATTCCCCCTTAGCCCATCTCTCGGTGTGACCCCGAGAAGCGTCATTCCCCTTTAGCCCATCTCTCGGTGCGACCCCGAGAGACGTCATTCTCCTTTAGCCC
Organism: Arenicola marina; assembly: GCA_964019135.1. Classification (NCBI taxonomy): domain Eukaryota; kingdom Metazoa; phylum Annelida; class Polychaeta; family Arenicolidae; genus Arenicola; species Arenicola marina. The sequence goes on along the minus strand of OZ025261.1, from coordinate 14,611,155 downwards.
ATCTCTCGGTGTGACCCCTAGAAGCGTCATTCCCCTTTAACCCATCTCTCGGTGTGACCCCGAGAAGCGCCATCCCCTTTAGCCCATCTCTCGGTGTGACCCCGAGAAGCGTCGTTCCCCTTTAACCCATCTCTCGGTGTGACCCCGAGAAGCGTCATTCCCCTTTAACCCATCTCTCGGTGTGACCCCGAGAAGCGCCATTCTCCTTTAGCCCATCTCTCGGTGTGACCCCTAGAAGCGTCATTCCCCTTTAGCCCATCTCTCGGTGTGACCCCGAGAAGCGTCATTCCCCTTTAGCCCATCTCTCGGTGTGACCCCGAGAAGCGTCATTCCCCTTTAGCCCATCTCTCGGTGTTACCCCGAGAAGCGTCATTCTCCCTTTAGCCCATCTCTCGGTGTGACCCCGAGAAGCGTCATTCCCCTTGAGCCCATCTCTCGGTGTGACCCCGAGAAGCGTCATTCCCCTTTAGCCCATCTCTTGGTGTGACACCGAGAAGCGTCATTCCCCTTTAGCCCATCTCTCGGTGTGACCCCGAGAAGCGTCATTCCCCTTTAGCCCATCTCTCGGTGTGACCCCGAGAAGCGTCATTCCCCTTTAGCCCATCTCCCGGTGTGACCCCGAGAAGCGTCATTCCCCTTTAGCCCATCTCTCGGTGTGACCCCGAGAAGCGTCATTCCCCTTTTGCCCATCTCTCGGTGTGACCCCGAGACGCGTCATTCTCCTTTAACCCATCTCTCAGTGTGACCCCGAGAAGCGCCACTCCCCTTTAGCTCATCTCTATATGTGACCCCGAGAAGCGTCATTTACCCCTTTAACCCATCTCTCGGTGTGACCCCGAGAAGCGTCATTCCCCTTTAGCCCATCTCTATATGTGACCCCGAGAAGCGTCATTCCCCTTTAACCCATCTCTCGGTGTGACCCCGAGAAGCGTCATTCCCCTTTAGCCCATCTCTCGGTGTGACCCCGAGAAGCGCCATTCCCCTTTAGCCCATCTCTCGGTGTGACCCCGAGAAGCGTCATTCCCCTTTAGCCCATCTCTCGGTGTGACCCCGAGAAGCGTCATTCCCCTTTAGCCCATCTCTCGGTGTGACCCCGAGAAGCGTCATTCCCCTTTAGCCTATCTCTCGGTGTGACCCCGAGAAGCGTCATTCCCCTTTAGCCCATCTCTCGGTGTGACCCCGAGAAGCGCCATTCCCCTTTAGCCCATCTCTCGGTGTGACCCCGAGAAGCGTCATTCCCCTTTAACCCATCTCTCGGTGTGACACCGAGAAGCGCCATTCCCCTTTAGCCCATCTCTCGGTGTGACCCCGAGAAGCGTCATTCTCCTTTAGCTCATCTCTCGGTGTTACCCCGAGAAGCGTCATTCCCCTTTAGCCCATCTCTCGGTGTGACCCCGAGAAGCGTCATTCCCCTTTAGCCCATCTCTATATGTGACCCCGAGAAGCGTCATTCCCCTTTAACCCATCTCTCGGTGTGACCCCGAGAAGCGTCATTCCCCTTTAGCCCATCTCTCGGTGTTACCCCGAGAAGCGTCATTCCCCTTTAACACATCTCTCGGTGTGACCCCGAGAAGCGCCATCCCCTTTAGCCCATCTCTCGGTGTGACCCCGAGACGCGTCATTCCCCTTTAGCCCATCTCTCGGTGTGACCCCGAGAAGCGCCACTCCCCTTTAGCCCATCTCTCGGTGTGACCCCGAGAAGCGTCATTCCCCTTTAGCCCATCTCTCGGTGTGACCCCGAGAAGCGTCATTCCCCTTTAGCCCATCTCTCGGTGTGACCCCGAGAAGCGTCAGTCCCCTTTAGCCCATCTCTCGGTGTGACCCCGAGAAGCGTCATTCTCCTTTAGCTCATCTCTCGGTGTTACCCCGAGAAGCGTCATTCCCCTTTAGCCCATCTCTCGGTGTGACCCCGAGAAGCGTCATTCCCCTTTAGCCCATCTCTCGGTGTGACCCCGAGAAGCGTCATTCCCCTTTTAGCCCATCTCTCGGTGTGACCCCGAGAAGCGCCATCCCTTTTAGCCCATCTCTCGGTGTGACCCCGAGAAGCGCCATCCCTTTTAGCCCATCTCTCGGTGTGACCCCGAGAAGCGTCATTCCCCTTTAGCCCATCTCTCGGTGTGACCCCGAGAAGCGCCACTCCCCTTTAGCCCATCTCTCGGTGTGACCCCGAGAAGCGCCACTCCTCTTTAGCCCATCTCTCGGTGTGACCCCGAGAAGCGTCATTCCCCCTTAGCCCATCTCTCGGTGTGACCCCGAAAAGCGTCATTCCCCTTTAGCCCATCTCTCGGTGTGACCCCGAGAAGCGTCATTCCCCTTTAGCCCATCTCTCGGTGCGACCCCGAGAAGCGTCATTCTCCTTTAGCCCATCTCTCGGTGTGACCCCTAGAAGCGTCATTCCCCTTTAACCCATCTCTCGGTGTGACCCCGAGAAGCGCCATCCCCTTTAGCCCATCTCTCGGTGTGACCCCGAGAAGCGTCGTTCCCCTTTAACCCATCTCTCGGTGTGACCCCGAGAAGCGTCATTCCCCTTTAACCCATCTCTCGGTGTGACCCCGAGAAGCGCCATTCTCCTTTAGCCCATCTCTCGGTGTGACCCCTAGAAGCGTCATTCCCCTTTAGCCCATCTCTCGGTGTGACCCCGAGAAGCGTCATTCCCCTTTAGCCCATCTCTCGGTGTGACCCCGAGAAGCGTCATTCCCCTTTAGCCCATCTCTCGGTGTTACCCCGAGAAGCGTCATTCTCCCTTTAGCCCATCTCTCGGTGTGACCCCGAGAAGCGTCATTCCCCTTGAGCCCATCTCTCGGTGTGACCCCGAGAAGCGTCATTCCCCTTTAGCCCATCTCTTGGTGTGACACCGAGAAGCGTCATTCCCCTTTAGCCCATCTCTCGGTGTGACCCCGAGAAGCGTCATTCCCCTTCAGCCCATCTCTCGGTGTGACCCCGAGAAGCGTCATTCCCCTTTAGCCCATCTCCCGGTGTGACCCCGAGAAGCGTCATTCCCCTTTAGCCCATCTCTCGGTGTGACCCCGAGAAGCGTCATTCCCCTTTTGCCCATCTCTCGGTGTGACCCCGAGACGCGTCATTCTCCTTTAACCCATCTCTCAGTGTGACCCCGAGAAGCGCCACTCCCCTTTAGCTCATCTCTATATGTGACCCCGAGAAGCGTCATTTACCCCTTTAACCCATCTCTCGGTGTGACCCCGAGAAGCGTCATTCCCCTTTAGCCCATCTCTATATGTGACCCCGAGAAGCGTCATTCCCCTTTAACCCATCTCTCGGTGTGACCCCGAGAAGCGTCATTCCCCTTTAGCCCATCTCTCGGTGTGACCCCGAGAAGCGCCATTCCCCTTTAGCCCATCTCTCGGTGTGACCCCGAGAAGCGTCATTCCCCTTTAGCCCATCTCTCGGTGTGACCCCGAGAAGCGTCATTCCCCTTTAGCCCATCTCTCGGTGTGACCCCGTGAAGCGTCATTCCCCTTTAGCCTATCTCTCGGTGTGACCCCGAGAAGCGTCATTCCCCTTTAGCCCATCTCTCGGTTTGACCCCGAGAAGCGCCATTCCCCTTTAGCCCATCTCTCGGTGTGACCCCGAGAAGCGTCATTCCCCTTTAGCCCATCTCTCGGTGTGACCCCGAGAAGCGCCATTCCCCTTTAGCCCATCTCTCGGTGTGACCCCGAGAAGCGTCATTCCCCTTTAGCTCATCTCTCGGTGTGACCCCGAGAAGCGTCATTCCCCTTTAGCCCATCTCTCGGTGCGACCCCGAGAAGCGTCATTGCCCTTTAGCCCATCTCTCGGTGTGACCCCGAGAAGCGTCATTCCCCTTTAGCCCATCTCTGGGTGTGACCCCGAGAAGCGTCATTCCCCTTTAGCCCATCTGTCGGTGTGACCCCGAGAAGCGTCATTCCCCTTGATCCCATCTCTCGGCGTGACCCCGAGAAGCGTCATTCCCCTTTAGCCCATCTCTCGGTGTGACCCCGAGAAGCGTCATTCCCCTTTATCCCATCTCTCGGCGTGACCCCGAGAAGCGTCATTCCCCTTTAGCCCATCCCTTGGTGTGACCCCGAGAAGCGTCATTCCCCTTTAGCCCATCTCTCGGTGTGACCCCGAGAAGCGTCATTCCCCTTTAGCCCATCTCTCGGTGTGACCCCGAGAAGCGTCATTCCCCTTTAACGCATCTCTCGGTGTGACCCCGAGAAGCGTCATTCCCCTTTAGCCCATCTCTCGGTGTGACCGCGAGAAGCGTCATTCCCCTTTAGCCCATCTCTCGGCGTGACCCCGAAAAGCGTCATTCCCCTTTAGCCCATCTCTCGGTGTGACCCCGAGAAGCGTCATTCCCCGTTACCCTTTGCGACAGAGGATTAGCATTCTCCCTCTTGAATTAATAAAACAACAAGAATTTTTCTTCTTTCCGTCTAAATGCTAGGAATGCCATCATAATGCATGCTGCCCGCCTCTCCTCAGCTCCTCTGTCCTCCTCCCCAGCCAGATCCCCCCCCCCCACCCGGTCCCTCCAGCATCATCACCTTGCCCCTTTTATCGCACTGTCCACTGTCCCTCTACGAAATGCGACTAATCATTAACAAAAATTAAATCCAGATAACTTGTAAAAAAACCTCCTTAATAAGCTTTCTCATCTGGCCATTAAATAAGGGAACATAACCGGGGTGTGTGTTTTTTATGGCAGACTCGGCGTTGGTCCAGCGCGGAGCGACCATGATTGAGCGGTCGGCCATGTGCCTCCACTGAGGCTGTGACAACAAGGGGACAACACCTCCACCCCCCCCCCTCCACCCCCCGCCCCATCCCATGCGTACCCCTTGTGTCAAGGGGACAGCGCCCCCCCCCCCGTTCGGCCCCGCTCCCCCCCTATGTGTCCCCCTTTTGTCACCGGAAGTCGAGTCCCGATGACGTATGACCGCTAGGCGGCGCTTGTCTCAGTCGCGAATTTCACGGCCGGGTGAATGGACTCTGGAGGCGGTTTCAGCTGGCGGCGATTGGTTGGTTGGTTGGTCTGTCTGTGCGTCCGCTCAGCGGCGTTGTTAAAGTGTATCTCTCCAGATCTATCATGACGTTAGTTCACGGAGCGCGCTGACGGCGTGCGGGGGGCATCGGTGGGGCCCGGGAATACATACCCCTACAAGCCTGTTAGACCAGTCTGCCCGGTGGGGGTGGGTCGGGGGGGGGGGGGGTGGCGGGTGGGGGAGGATCAAGACTCCCAGAGTGCCATGTTACTTACCTCTGATCCATCAAGTGGCTGATTGACCACTTCGCTGTGAAATCGACATAATGACAAGCTCCAGGGGGGTGTTTTACTGGCCGCCCCGGTGGGGGGAGAGCCGTCACTATGGGAACTGTAATGCCCCTCCCTCCGCTGCCTGGCTCTGTTTGAAGGGTCGCCCAGTCGTGATCGGCTTTTCTGCCTAATGGGCACAGATTTTTTTGGGGTTTTTTGTGGGGGGGGGGCTACTGCTACAAACTAGCTATTATTGTCGTGTGTATCCGATGTCCTCTGCCCCCCCCCCCCCCCCGCCATCTTCCCCTCTACCTTTGATTTGATTTGTTCCCCATCCATTGCGCCACACCCTTGATTTTAAAATGGAGGCATAAGCTTCGGGGGGGTGGGGAGGGGGTGATGGGTGATGACTGCGGTGGGCGAACGTGTTCCGAAGGTTTCCATCCACCCCCCCCCCCCCGCCCCGTCGGATTTGAGACCGTACAGATAATCCAATAATAGTATCTGGCTGACCTGTACCTTCGTGGCAATGCTGATGGATCGAAGCCAGTGATGATTTCTCCAGTATTTATCTGGCCTTCCCTGTTGTACATTATTTTCATTAATTTGTCTCAAATGTAATAAATTCTCTTTATACGACGCTCATATGATCTTCCTTCCACACTCTCCCAATTTATAAATGTATGGTGTCATGTGTTAAGACAGCTCCCCCCCCCCCCTAAGTCTTGTGTTGGTCTCCGTGTCCCCTCACTGCCTCATCCAATCGTCATCCCAGCCCTCCAGCCATCCACCCTCACGATGACTTTGGTTGGGGCTACGCGTTGTACAATTTACAACGTTACACCCAGTCACTGGGTGACATTCCATACAGTCACCCTCCCGCCCTCCCCCATTCTTTCCCTTCCATCCCCCACCCCCCAATCCTGCTCTACCCTCCTCCCTCCCCCCTGCCCTTCGCCGGGTGGCAATCAGTGAGCTGATTGTGGCCAGTCAGGCTTGAGACAGCTCCATCGAGAGGAAGAACACAGCAAGCATTGGGGGGGGGGGGGATGGAGGGGGGATGGGGGAGTGAGGGTGCTGGCGCCGCCACCGGTCGACTGCCGCTGGGGTCTGTCGGTCTGTCGACCTGGCGCCGTGTGGAGTGGGATGTGGGGAGGGAGCTGCGCGGGGGCGGGGGGCGGGGGGCGGTGGGAGGGATGGATGTGGTAGGAAGGGGGATGGCGGGAACGATGGAATGGAGGGCGATCTAATAGCTGTCCGCCCCCCACCCACCCACACACACACAGCCACGCACCCTCGTCACCCCCCCCCCCCCCCCCCCACACACACACACACCCTCTCAGCATTTCTCCGATTTGTCTCCTCCCTCCCCCACCCATTTCTCGCCGTCCCCCCACTTCCCTCCCCCGTGCCCCGTGTCACGCCCTAACAAGCTGCGGATTACAGTAACCAGGCCTTACAAGGTGCGGGGTGAGGGGTAGGGAGGTGAGGAGGGTTGGGTGAGGGGTAAGGGATGTGCGATGAGGACTGCGGCGTGAGGGTACGGGCTGAGGGGTGAGGGGTACGGGCAGAGGGGTCTGGCTGACGGGTGAGGAGTGCGGGGTGAGGGGAGCGGGCTGAGGGGTGAGGGGTACGGGCAGAGGGGTGCTGGCTGAGGGGTAAAGAGTGCGGGGTGAGGGGAGCGGGCTGAGGGGTACGGGCAGAGGGGTGCTGGCTGAGGGGTGCGGGGTGAGGAGTGCGGGATGAGGGGTACGGGCACAGGGGTGCTGGCTGAGGAGTGCGGGGTGAGGAGTCCGGGGCGCGGAGTGTGGGTGCGAGGACTCCAGACCCGGGACTCCGGACCGGGGAGAGGGTCCAGGGGTCGAGGGGTCCAGCGGCGGCCTGCGGGATAAGGACAAAGCGGGCGGCACAGCCACAGTAGGGACTTGGCGGACTCAACACGGGGGGGGGGGGGGGGGCTGAAGGGCGGGGTATGGGAGGTCAAAAAGGGAGGGGGGGACGTAAAGAAGGCAGTGAGCGCGCCCCCTCGCGGGCACCCACCCCCACCCCTGGCCATCGGGGGGATTAAGTATTAAGTAAAGGGGGGTGTGGGGGGGGGGGGTGGCGGGGGCTCATGAGGTTTCAGCGTCTCTTAAAGGATGATGACATGTGACCTCAAATCTTCCAGAAACACGCAGCGCTCGTGTCGTCGACCGCTAGGGGGCGCTCCGGGCGGCGGGGGGTTCTGTTAGTGCTCGCCAGGTGGCGCCACACCCACCCGAACCCCTGGGGGATGGTGCCTGGTCGACTTTACGCCACGTATAATACTCTCAATGATGCCCCCCTTTTACCCGCTCCTAGCTACATGGGAGTAAAACCACAACCATAAAAAGCCTCAAGTGATTGATTAATCTAGGAAAGAAAACATTAAATAAGGTAACACAAAGCTGCAAAATTCAAACGGCATTGACGCGAGGAGGAAATACTTTGGCAGATCATTGTTCTCCCTGGCGCCTAGATTTGAAACCTGTAATTGTTTCATCGTAAATATTCTGTCTCGGGAATGAAAAACCTTGGGTTGCTATAGACTGGTGCGGGACTGATACAATTGCCTGAAGCCTGCAAACTGGCGCTATGGTTGTAATGGCGTCATGTTGCTTATCTTTTGATGAGAAGCGGTGGCTGAGATAATTCATTTATATGCGCAGTCATCAAACAGGTATCTACCTAAATAGTGGCATGTTATGGTGTGTGGGCGAAGGTTCAGCTGGTCGCCACCAGGGCCCCTAACTCGGAAACGAGGCTGGGGCCGAATATTTCGCCCAGATCTATGTCAATGTCGCGAAATATGCGACCCCGAAGTTACGGGCCCAGGGATGTTCCTCTGTCCAGATGGTGGGGCCCCATGCCTGGTAAGCCCAGGTCGCCCCATGTCGCCCGTGCTAAGCCCAGGTCGCCCCTGGTCGTCTCAGGTTGCCCCTGGTCATCTCTGGTCGTCCCACGACACCCCATGTTAGGCCTAGGTCGTCCATGGACGTTCCAGATCCCCCCCCCCCCTACGTCTCGTCCCAGGTCGGTGTTTGGCGCCTTCATCCATGTTGTTCCCTCTTCCTCCAGGAACCGTTCGTGCCGCAGAATGGACGCAAGGTGCTCTGGTACAGCTGTGGGCCCACCGTCTACGACTCCTCCCACATGGGCCACGCCAGGTGAGTGCCACATGGGGCATGCCAGGGGAGTGCCACCTGGGACACGCCATTTGAGAGCAACATGGGGCAAGCGAGGGGAGTGCCACATGGGACACGCCAGGTGAGTGCCACATGGGGCATGCCATGGGAGTGCACCTGGGACACGCCATTTGAGTGCCACATGGGGCAAGCGAGGGGAGGGCCACATGGGACACGCAGGTGAATGCCACATGGGGCATGCCAGGGGAGGGCCACATGGGACACGCCAGGTGAGTGCCACATGGGGCACGCCAGGTGAGTGCCACATGGGGCACGCCATGTGAATCCCACATGGGGCATGCCAGGGGAGTGTCACATGGGACATGCTAGATGAGTGCCACATGGGGCATGCTAGGGGAGGCCACATGGGACACGCCAGGTGAGTGCCACATGGGGCATGCCAGGGGAGTGCCACATGGGACATGCCAGAGGAGTGCCCCATGTGACACGCCAGGTAAGTGCCACATGAGGCATGCCATGTGAGTGCCACATGGGGCACGCTAGGTGAGTGCCACATGGGGCACGCCATGTGAGTGCCACAAGGGGCACGCCAGGTGAGTGCCACATGGGACACGTCAGGTGAGTGCCACAAGGGCCACCCCAGGTGAGTGCCACAAGGGGCACGCCAGGTGAGTGCCACATGGGACACGTCAGGTGAGTGCCACAAGGGCCACCCCAGGTGAGTGCCACATGGGACACGCCAGGTGAGTGCCACAAGGGGCACGCCAGGTGAGTGCCACATGGGACACGTCAGGTGAGTGCCACATGGGGCACGCCAGGTGAGTGCCACATGGGGCATGCCATGTGAGTGCCACATGGGGCACGCCAGGTGAGTGCCACAAGGGCAACGCCAGGTGAGTGCCACATGGGGCACGCCATGTGAGTGCCACATGGGGCACGCCAGGTGAGTGCCACGAGGGGCACGCCAGGTGAGTGCCAATTAGGACGCACCAGGGTGTGCCATTTAGGACGCACCGAGGTGTACTATTTGGGACACGCGAGGGAAGTGCCATTTGGGACACGCCAAGGATGTGCCATTTAGGACGCGGCAGGGGTGTGCCATTTAGGATGCGGCAGGGGTGTGCCATTTAGAACGCGGCAGGGGTGTGCCATTTGGGAGTACATGTAGTGCTTTGATCTGGTGTCTTTGCTCTGGTGTCTTTGTTCTAATTGTCTTTACCCTGATATATCTGCTCTAATATCTTTACGCTTATGTCTTTCGTCTGATGTCCTTTACTCTGGTGTCTTTGCCTCCATGTCTTTGCTCCCATGTCTTTGCTCCATGTCTTTGCTCCCATGTCTTTGCTCTTGTGTCTTTGCTCTTGTGTCTTTGCTCTTGTGTCTTTGCTCTTGTGTCTTCGCTCTTATGTCTGTTCCATATCTGTTTCAGGTCGTATATCGATCTGGTGTCCTTGCTCTGATGTCTCTGCTCTGATGTCTCTGCTCTGATGTCTCTGCTCTGATGTCTCTGCTCTGATGTCTTTGCTCTGACGTCTCTGCTCTGATGTCTTTGCTCTGATGTCTTTGCTCTGATGTCTCTGCTCTGATGTCTTTGCTCTGACGCCTCTGCTCTGATGTCTGCTCTGATGTCTTTGCTCTGATGTCTTTGCTCTGATATCTCTGCTCTGATGTCTTTGCTCTGATGTCTCTGCTCTGATGTCTTTGCTCTGATGTCTTTGCTCTGATGTCTGCTCTGATGTCTTTGCTCTGATGTCTTTGCGCTGATGTCTTTGCTCTGATGTCTCTGCTCTGATGTCTCTGCTCTGATGTCTTTGCTCTGATGTCTTTGCTCTAATGTCTTTGCTCTGTCTTTGCTCTGATGTCTTTGCTCTGGTCTCTGTTTCAGGTCGTATATTTCCTTCGACATCCTGCGGCGGGTGATGCAGAACTACTTCAAGTATGACGTCACGTACGCCATGAACATCACCGACGTCGATGACAAGGTCGGTTGCCACGGACAACGACGTCTCTACTGCATTATAACTTCTCCAAGCGTTCCATCAACCACCATCACGTTAACAAATTATGACAATAGTAGACAGCATTCCCATCAGCATATCTCGGCAAATCGACTTCAATTAAACGCGCAATACACTGCGAACATGTGCCATAAACTCGGGTACTTCTGCTTTATTTGTCTGCCACGCTACTATGATGTGTCTTGTTTTTTGTTTGTATCGCCCCCTGCCCCATCAAGGGGCAAACTGGTTGATGAACTTAGGGTCTGAAGCTGTTGTTCCCCGCACATAAAGGCCAACCGAGCGTTGTTGACGCGAGACTCAGATTAGTTGAATTGATCCCCGAAGAGTCCGCAGCGCCCCTAAGCGGCGGGTCGGGGAACTACAGAGCGCCCCCGGGGACCCGGTGGTGGAGATTGAGTCGGTTCGGTGGCGGCCTCTGTCGGGGCCAGCACCTCTGGCTCCATTAGGCAACTGCCAGGAATCGCCCACCAAATGTAATTTGCTCCCTCCCGCAAAATGGCCAACATTTGGTAATAACGGGCGAGGGCGAGGGGTGCTATCGGGAACACTGGAGACCCGCCGCGCCGCGCCAGGCCAGCAGGGGGGCGGGGGTGGGGGGCAGAGGGGGAGGGGCCAAACGCAGCGTTAAATCTGGGGTTAAACCGCTGTCTTGTCCGAGGGGGAGCGAGTTTCGGGGTCCCGGTGACCCGGGGGGGTGGGAGAGGAGATATGGGGGGTATCGGTCGGGTGATAGGGTGCGGGTAGTGTAAGGTGGTCATACCCTGAATGGGGCGCTCACTCGCCAACCCCCTTGCCCTCCACCCCCCACGCGTTTTGGCGGCCGCCGCCGTGAAATTGATCCTCGGGGCGCCAAGGACGGGGTGGTTATAGTCACTGGTGTCCCCAACAGCCAGCCACACCCCCTGCCCCTTGACACCCTTCCACACTCCCACAGACACACCAACCCCTCTCCCCTCCCCTCCCCACCCCCCCCCCCCCTTCCGCTCTCATACCCCTCCTCACCTGTCCAGGCCACTCTCCACAAGCACCCCCCCCCCCTCCCCACCGCTACATGCCCATATCCACATTCGCCCCTCCCCTCCTGGAGTCCCCTCCAAACTCGTGCACCCCCCTCTCCCCTGCACCCCCGTAAAAAACACCCCTCTACACCCGTACAGACCCCCCAACCATCCGCCCTTCACACCCTTACATGGCCTTTTACATGCCCCCTTCCATACCGCCCGACATCCCCCTCCTCCCCACCCTCCCCTCACTCCCGGCCTAAACGCGTGACGAGATATTAATCTCTGGGCGACCATTGACTACTTCCCCGCGCCCTGCCCCCCCCCCCCCTATCCGGGCTTGGCTGGTGTGTGGCGGCAGAGAGGGGGAGGTGGCGTTCCGTAAGATAAGTTTTCTGTATCTCCATATAAAGACAACTTCAAGTTCCATTCGCTAGGTGTCGCTCCCTTCCTCAGCTCACATTGTTCTTACCATGTTCTGCGCAAGCGCAAATGCCCTTAGCAACGGAACATAGCAATCGTAGTGTGATAGTTTTCGTCGAATAATAGTAGCAAGAAGATTGCAAAACAATAAGTGTGCGCAAAATGTGGCCGTTTGGACACCAGCGACATAGCCTACGGCATTCAGTTTCGAAACCTCAGATTAGCATTTGAAAATAGGATTACATATTAAATATATAATATGTTAGAGCTTAGCGGAGAACCCGTTTCCGTGCATGTCTATGGGAAAGGACATTGGGTTACCATTAAGGAACAGAAGAGTTGCCCTTGTTATGGGAGACATCTAAAAATAGCCACTAAAGTCCACTACCACACTGAATGTTTCCACGGTGCATCAGTCGGTTGTTCCCGTGTTACGGGGCATGGTTACGGCGGGGAGGACGGGGGTGGGGGGGGGGGGGGCGGGGGTTACATGGTGGTGGGGCCAGGGTGGCTGTGTCTGGGGGTCAAACTGGCCCACCGGGTCCTCCCGCTAATGGGAAACCTCAATTAATATTAACGTTTTGCTAGTTTTATTTACTACGGAGGGACAATAGTAGGGTACGTGTAGGTGAGTTTTCCGAGTGTTTAGTGATGTGTCTAGTGATGTGTTTATATTGGATCATTAACGTGAAAACGCTCTTCAAAGCTCCATTCGGGTCCCAGGTTAGCCATTCGCGGCATGAAACAATGAACGAGGAAACCATGTCGAATGGAGCTTCTTCTCGGCGGTGGGTTAGGTGCGTGCAGAGTATGGTACGGGGCCCTATTGTGACGTCATTGCAACGTCATTGTGTCATTATCATGACGTCATTCTGCCTCATTGTGACGTCATTGTGACGTAATCAAGACACTAATGTTAATTCCACACGTGTTTTGGCTGTTCTCGTCCTCCTTCCAGCAATTATATCACCATTTAATTCTAGAATTTTGGTCTTTGAAGAGCTTAGATAGGTCACTTGGCAGAGTACGAAACGAAACAACCACAAGGGATTTGAAGAAAATAAAGACTGAACTGTGTATATTAGATGAGACGATACTTTTATCAGACACCGGGCATTTAGCCCGGCCTCGTTTTGGGTGATGACGTCATAGTGATCACCGCAAGACCAACCCCATCTCTCTCCGACTCGTTATCGCTGCGGTTTCTACTTCACCGCAGATGGCTTTCAGTCCTAATTCAATGCAATTATATTGATATGAATCTCAGAGCGACTAGCGATCCTCACTCGGCAGCTGTGGGATAAGTTGTCCAGCCAATATAACGTAATGACACTTATCTCGCTATAATAATGGGTTTAAGAAGACGTGGGTTTTTCGCCCACCATTCTTTGTTCTTACAATCGATTTGATGAATGGTTGGTACTTTAGGTCGTATCTGTACATACGTGCACTGGGCTAAACCGGTCAAAGAGTGTGTTGATTCTTCGCTGGTATCACCAATTTGTGCATATACGGAAGGCAACGTCGGGTACGATATGAAAGTCGGGTGTTTGCTGTCTTCGCTGGAGACATTTCAAATACTCACGGCATTCCTACATTACATTCCTGATTAACGAAGTAATCTCTGAAAATCAGAATGTTCAATAATAGCCAAAAAGTGGACATCTACCCGATGTTTCGAGGAAATTGTAATCTTTTCAATGGAAATGACTTGTGGTGTCCTTATTGTATTAATATTAATGCATAGTGTGCAATGAATTTAATGCGGTTAAAGACACTGTGTGAAACTGGTGTACCACGTCATCAAACTTGGGACATTGCTGACGTATTTCGCCTTTCATAGGAGGATCTCATTCATAATGCATGCATTTCCAACTAACTTTAGTACTAACAGCATCAGAAAATGTTGCTTCCTTCCCTTTCAGATTATCAAACGCGCCCGCCAGAACCACTTGATGGCGGAGTACACCAAGAGTGACGTCACGCTGCCGGCCATCTTGAATGACGTCACAGAGGCACTTCAGGTATGCATCGCGCCCGTCTCTGTCAGGTAAACTAAAGTGGAGCGCGTCTCAGTACATGAGTGTAGTGAGCGTGTGTGTGAGAGTGGCACTTTTTTGTCTGTCTGTAACATTGTACAGACATTGGCTGCATCGCTGGCTTTACTTTGGCTTCAGTGGATGACTTGAGCTGGGGACCGTTGCGTTGTGTTACATGCATGGTCCTCGTGATGTCTTACTGTGTAAGCATTCTGACTGTGATCACGAGTCTCAACGGTCATTTGGTTTCGTCCACTGGACGTTTCGTATCGCTGGCAACGTATTTTTTGTCAGGGTGGCGTCCTTGACAAATGGCGTTATCGGCTGATTGTATCCTAGGCTCAATTCAAGTTTAAATGTTATCGTATCCACTGCCAATTTGATTTTCGCCCCATTGTATCCACCACCAATATTATGTTGAGGTCAATGTATTCTCGGCTTAAAAACACAGCATGGAAACGTCAATTACAGTGCTGATGGCAGTGCGGAGTGAGTTAGCGGAAACGAAACCCAGCACAGCCTTAATGGCGTGTCTAAAAAGTTTACTGAACGTTTCAAACTGATTTGTAAACCACTTTCTGATGGTTTTAATCATTCTTTTTGTGACGGACCAATCTTGATCCCTGTAATCATTTTCGCCCCTTTGTATTCTCAGGCCATTTTATTTCCGGCCCATTGTATCCACAACCAACAATTGTTTTTTTTATTTTAGTGGGAATTAAACCCAGCACACCCGTAGGAGTGTGTCTAAAAAGTTTATTAACGTTTCAAACGGATTTGTAAACCAATTTCTGATGGTTTTAATCATTCTTTTTGTGACAGACCAATCTTGATTCCTGTAATCGATCAACTACTTCGTGTATTATAAGCACCTGGCGTCTATGTGGTTTTATAAACCCACCACGAGTAGCTATAACCCGGCGTGAACAGCAAAATGGCGAATCGTTAATCGCAGTCCTTCTTTACGATGACTTTGTTTGCAATATCAACCCTTAAATCCTCGTGAATGTTTTATCAAGTCTAGTGCTTATCTTTCCATCGATCTGTTTACAAACGTGAGCGCCGCTCGCTACCCCCATGGTGTCTACGACTGGGCGAAGGCCACTCTGAGCGCAGTGTAAGGCTTAAAGCTGCTCGTACGACATTTATTGCCATGTGAAATGTTTGTATAAAGAAATTAAATGATATATTTAGGTCCCTATTGTTTCAAAAAGCAGTGTGTCTATTATGAAAAGGTTCGCTTCTTTGCCAGACTAATGTGGTTTCATCCAAACTCGGATTCAACTGCTTTGGCCTTTTCACGTGAACATAGATATGGTAAAGGATACATTTCTTAAACGGTTAACTTGAACATGATTGGGAAATGTGATATGTTTCGGCTTTTAATGTAGAGAAATTGTTGTATATGCGGCTTTAAGCCGCACTATTGGAGCCGCCAGAGTGAGTGGGTAAGACGGATTAAATCACTGAGCGAGTCGGTGTCGGGTTGGAGTGTGTTGATGATAGCGCCAGTCGGGACTCGAGATCTCTCCGTTAGAGGGCGCTGCTGTGCGGCCACGGCCAGCCAGCCAGCCAGCCAGCCAGCCGACAGAGCGCTAAACAGACCGAGGGAGATGGATGGACAGGTCTGGGGTTCACCTCTCATGGCCTCATTCCTCATCCTTCCTTCGTCCCTTCATTCCTTGCAGGAGTGGCGCCCGACCCGTTCGCCGTGGCCCCGCTCCTTCACCCCACCCCCCCTCATCCACCCCCTCCGGTCCCGAACCCTCTCCCACCAAAGCTTAAGGTCCACACCTCGTCAGTGGCTCTTGAAAGTTCTACTCATCGCCACCAACAATAAATTACAATTGCGATTAAGACTACAATTTGTCATTTCAACGATAATGTGTCGTTACTTGGAAGATATTGACTCGTCATACCGAGACCATCAAACTCCTCATTCCGAACGCAATATGACAGGTAAAAATACGTCACGTCGGTTAAACTAATATCTTATCAAACAGTTCTTCATTCTCAAGACAGGACAGTCTAAAGGCAAGATAGTTTGTCAAACCGAAAACTTGGTCATTCCGATGACGATAATTGGTCATTCCGAAGACAATAATTGGTCATTCCGAAGACAATAATAATTAGTCACTCATAAGACAATAATTGATCATTCGGAAGACAATAATTCGTCATTCCAAAGACAATAAAACAGATCCGAGCTGTGATTGGACAAACCCATGTTTAACTTATCTAATGACAGTTGAAGGAAGTACACAATAAAAACAGCTAACATGCACCGAAGGGCGCGAACCGTCAATCACCGACACGATGGCTGACTGGTGGAGTTCGCCAGCCGAAGTCGGTAACCACTAGACCATTGGTGTCGTGTCCTGTGTGAAGCTTTTAGTTGGTGTTGTATCTGGGAGTTTTGTGTATTTTTTGTCGCTCCGTGGTGTGGATCCCGCTTACTTTTGCCCGTGTTTGGCCTAGCAGTTTTACCCTCCGTTTTAACGGTTGCAGCATCAGCGATGCATTAGCCGTATCCCAGGAGCATACCCTATCTATCTCCCGCTGATCCCTATCTCCTGCTTACAAGTAGGGTCACCCACCACCCAGGATGGGTCAGCTGTTTGTGTCCGGCAGCTCTCGCACCTTTTCTTCTTTCCGCCTTTTGCATTTCGCCTTCGTGGCTGTATATGGAACAACTCTTAATTACTGCAACTTACACGCCACAGCCTCTCCCTCTCCCAGACCGCTCATTCATCTCTCCCACGCCCCCGCCCCACCCCCACCCACCCACCCCCCTCCACCTCTCACCTGCTCCGCCTCCCTGTCACTCACCCCAGTGTTTCTCCAGCGCCCCGCCCTTCCTCCTTCTTGACCTCCCCCCCCCCCTCACCCCCCATTCCCACCCCTCACCCTCACCAACCACCAGTCCCCACCCCCCTTTTTCCCCCGTTTTCCCCACCCACCCATCTGTCTTTGGCCTCCCGCGCTGCCCGAGTACAAGACGTATCACACCCGGGTGTGCCGCTCACAGCGCTCGCCCGCCACGTGACAAATGGCGCGGCAATGGCGGCCACTCTCCTCAGAGGTCACACTTATCGCGACCTTCGACCTTGACGTTGGTTCCCTCAAGATATCGGGAATCGTTGCCACTGGCGACATAAATAAACAATTTTCCCATTTCTGTGGCTACTGAAATATGGTGGTCACCTATGCGAAATTCTGATGTTTTTTCGGAACACTGTACGAATGAGTATCATGCACGACTAGGGCGAGCACTAAATGAACCATGGCGAGCCACGCTATTCAATGACTTTTTTGTTCTTTTAACACCTTTAATGTCTTATTGGCAATTGCAAATATACTGTATTACTGTCTAGTGATTTAATCATACTGTACTAGATCGAAGGCCGTAATATGAACTTCCATTTATATTCTTAGACTAGACTGAAAGCTTCACAAACTCAAGAAAGAATAGCGAGTGGCACAGCCACATCCCGGAACACCCCCCTCCCTCCCGCCATATGTATAGAGTCACAGACTGGCCCCCAAATTAGAATGATGAACATTACCATAGTTCGTGCCCGGTTCCCGATGCCCACGTGTGTTGGGGCCCTATGTGGCCCCCGGGTCTGATGTGTCTCTCATCGCTGTTCCACTCCCCAGATTATTGTTAGGGTCTGGGATTAAGGATTTGAGGTCTTGGATTAGAGATTTGGGGTCATCGATTAGTGCAATTAGTTCTGGACGAGGTTTATGGGCGACGAAGAGTGAAAACGAGCCACGTGGATGGACGATAATGGGTGACTTCACTCCTTAAATCGTTCACGCCAAGACACACAATGCGAAACGAATATACAGGAAACAAAGTATTAGTTTTGTTTTGGTTTTTGTGTGTGATGAACCCTTGTTTGAGATTTCCTGTGCAGGCCTGGGATGACGAGGCGAAGGTCAGTGTTACAGATACGTCCGTCCACGTCCACATGACCTACATTGCCAGTCCGTCTCCCAAGCAATGGCGCCAATGCGACTCACGTGACACTTTTAATTTGAAGACTCGTCGCGGAGTTCCGTATGAGATACGACAATTTATTCCCATTCCGGACATCCTTGTGTTTGACCTCTGATATGACCCCGGGAAGGGGGGCAACGCCCGTACGCACTCACCCCTCCCAACTACCCACCCTACCTACATACCCAATCTTCTACCGAAAAATCCCATCATCCTCTTTGAGTATTCATATTGTATCACGAATGACCCAATTAGGTCACCCTTTAAATTACCCAGCAGGCTCCGCGCGCGTGGTGCGCTGGACGGCGCCATGACTATTGCATGCCGGGAATGGCCTCCTTGTCGTTGATTGGCTGTGTATCTCGATCAGTTATCTTGGAGGAGACGCAGAACCTGCCCCGCCTCTGGTAATGCTTGGTTGTTAGGCTCTATTGTCGACTGTGTTGTTGCTTCTATTTTTGGCCGTTTCGTCAGTAATTTGTTTGATGCAAGATGACATCGACAATGGTTTTTGTGTGACGTGTTTTCAGTTTTTAGCGGTGAGTGGGGGGGGGGGGGTAGATTTTTCACGACTGGCGGTTAGTATACGGTTTGGAGTCTGATTAGGATGAGGCCCAGGAATTGTTGTTAGTTAGGGCGAATCAGTTTTTAGCGCGTGTATTTTATACGAGGGATTCTAGGGATTGTGGAGATATACTACCAGAAAGGGGAAGCGAACCGTGACTAGAAATGTGTGTCTGAATTGTGTCAACTAACATTACTAGGTATTTAACTGGATTCCAGTTGTGTGGCATTTCTGTGATATGAAAAATATGTGTAAGATAGCGGGTAGACCTTTGCTATATGTTGAGCGGTTGAGCGGTATAGCTTTAGAAGTTTACAAGAGTACCAACAAGATTGGGCCCAGTTACCTTCATGACATGCATCATTTAAAGGAAAACAATTACGTGTCGATAAATGGATTAACTCTATGTATGCCACGCGTTAAGACAACAGTCTATGGACAAAATTCAGTGAAGTATCAGGGCAGCAGGTTAGGGAATATGCTCAATAAAGAAATAAAGTTAACGAAATCTGCTAAGGAATGCAAAACAATGCTGTTGTTTGCATTTCTCACTGTAATTCGTGCACATTGTGCAACATAGCTAACGTGTAAGGTTTAAATAGGTGATAGAATGGTTGTTATGTTGTCATTATCAGATGTACATTTATCACATTTATCCTGCCCAAACAGACTTTTCCACGGGTGGGGTTTGAATCAGGCACCGGTCGCTAGGGCTGGCCTAGTTGAGCACACGCTGGACAATAGCCAAACGCGCTACCTATTCAATCTTGTGGTGCCCCGTAAATGTATCGTCACAATAGGCGTTTCGCTATAATTTCTCTATATGTGATAAAAAAGAAAAGAAAAAGACATTACCCCAAAAATGGCGAATTGCTTAACTTCCGCCGCGCATTGTGACCCACAAGGCCATGAATCGCATCTGGCGGCCACTGGGCGAGTCTCAGTCGTCATAGCGACGCCGTGCACGCTTCCCTGGCTAATGTTATTAACGCCTGGCACACTGGACAGCTTTACCCCCAGCGGGATGATTTAGGTGGAATCTTCGCTTCAACGCGTAAAGCAAACGGTTTCGGTTGGTAATTTAATATAGGGCTGTATATGACTGCGATAAGCTCTGTCGATCACAGATAATCCTGTTTAGTCATAAGCGCAAATGCCGCAAAACAAATCGTAGTACATAAACCGAAACAAAAGCTGCAAATCCATCGTCTTTCGCAGACGGACGGATGCTAATCATATATGTCCAAGATCAACGTTTATTCATTTTGAGTATATTCTGTAAACACTAAATAGATATATATGTAATTGTTATTTGTTGTACGCAAAACGCCCTTCGCCATGATTATGATTGATGCACTTGGCTGAATAGTAACTGTCGAAAAGAGCAGTCAGAAGTTCGAAATAACTTTCCATAGCATTTATTGTATTATTTACTCCGTGTGGCTGAAAGGACGGAGGCGGGATGGCGGAGGCGAGGGGGTCATATATAATATATATGAAATATATATTTCCGTTTTTCCTCTTTTTTCGGCCTTGTAGCGGTGTAATAGCCGAGGAATTCCGCGACATGATCGCAATTTCCATGTTAGAACGCACGAAAAGGATTGCTATAGTAAATGGTAGGCGTGAGACATACGTGAGCTATGTTGAAACAATGGTTGGCCCTAAGATGAAAGAACCACCCCCGATATATAAGGAAACTGAGAGCTTCGACAACACCTTCACCAACAAGGAGGGGCAGCGTTCCTGTTGGCCTATAGAGGCTGTGTGGTCAAATTGGAGAGATAATTAGCGAGTAAAAGTATCAGAACTGAAAATACCCCCACGAATTATCATGCGAATATCCCCTTTTAGAATAAATCCCGTTTCTTTCTTCGTTTACCTTTTTTTCTTCTTCTATAACGAGTTTCCGAGCTGCATCCATAGTTATGATGTAAGTAACGCGTCTGTTTTAAGTCGTTCAAAATGGCTGAGTGACACTCACAGAACCACAGATATGTACTAATATCTTTGGCACAGCCTGTGACCAGACGACCTTTTTGTTCGAGAGCGGGTGGCAATTCCTTTTCCTCGAACATATAGGTTTACATGGGTACCATTACATAACATTCTCACTTTCACTTAACTCTGGCTTGATCCTAAAGATTAATTTTGCTTATAATTATATAATTATAATTATATACTTATAATTGTATATAATCAGGGGCGGATCTAGGAATTCGCCAAAGGGGGGGGGGTTGCTCTCTGAGGGGGGGCGAGCGTGTGCTCGGAGAAACCGACTTTAACAGTGTATGTTCAGTTCCCTAAGGGGGGGGGGGTTGCTCTCGGAAGACTTGGTTCTTTAACATGTATGTTGTATGTTCTGGTTCCCAAGGGAACCCCCCTAACCTCCGCCCCCCCTAGATCCGCGACTGAATAATTATATACTTATAATTATATACCTATAATTATATAATTATAATTATATACTGTAAGGCAAAGTGGGCTAATTTCGATCCTTGGGTAACCTCGACCTCCACATGCTATTTTTGTTAATGACGTCACCAATCGAAATTTTTTCGGCGAATTGATTTTTCGATCACAATCTTAGCGATACCACTGATAACTAGACACAGAGACGCTGGAAAAAATGCATGTAAGTTCAATTTTTTTATCAAATTTCAATTAAATAAGTCCTGCAACCCAACGTTAACAGGTGCTTGTGCAGCTTATCTTAAAAGTTAAGACACATAAGTTTCAAAAACAAGCAGTATGCCTGATTAACACTGAGTATAATAACTTATTTCATAATAAAGAGTGACAGCAGACAATGTTTACAACAGGTGTGACATCATGACAGTTCTTCGATCCCAGATCGACCTTGACCTTGGGAGAGATCGAGGTTACCCCACCTTTTTCACGACCGTGGTCTAACCTCGATCCCCTCTTTAATTTAACATAATTTTCTGACAATATATATTATAAAATACATCATTTTTTAGCAGTTGATGGTCACAAATACATGCAACAATAACGGTCCGGCTCTGCTTCCGCGTATTCTGACGTAAACTAATATTCAGATGTGTTGTAACATGAAGGGTATATTTTGGCATCGTAACGCTTCCGATCCAAATGGCATTTCTTTGGCGTGATGCCCATGAAGTATTCTATATTTTCGTTATGACTATCGTGTAATAAGACTAATACATATAGTTTCAAAGGATCGTTTTATCTATCGTTGCGCAGTAGAGGCACAGCTCCGTGAATTAATATTGTTGCTTTCACACACTAACGATCACGATACGCCGATTCAGTCACCCACCTATCCCAGGGGGTCGAGGTTAGACCACGGGGAGCGAGGTTCGACCATGGCCCCCACTACCTTTCAGAAAATGAGCACTCCCCACATACTGCAGATGTTTTCGTTTTTTCTATTGAATCATATTATTGGAATACCACTGGATACAGTTTGAACAAAAAAAAGTGTATTTCACATTATTAAAGAAAATAGACGCTTTTTTGTCTTAAGGGGTCGAGATTAGCCCACTTTCCCTTACTAGGTCCATGCCCTCGGGGTTCATGCCGTGGCTGGTAACAATTATCCGGGTTCAGGATGTATATTTCCATATGATTTTTTTAGACCATTTTGCTGTCACATTTAAGTATGTATATTAAATGATAAAAGCCCCCGAGACGTAGCGCCTATCGTGCGTCGGGAGCTACAGCACACCGCAAACGTGAGTTGAAAATGCTCTTGTCGTGTTTCTAGCAATCGTCTTGACTGGCAACGTCGATTTCGTTTTGCAGCCAGATTGAATCACGCAAGAGCCGAACGCGTCGCGACTTTCTTGGGTTTCTTTGGTTTGTTGACTGACAGACAGGTCAGACACAGTCTGATGGTTTTTCATTCCAGTTTTTCAACTATGTTCTACTGTCTAATGTTACAAACGGCACTAACCTGGTTGTCATTGGTGACAAGCTGCAATCTCCACTGCGCCCTCGTGGGAGACATTGTGACGTAGATGGTATCCATGGTGACACTACTTGCCTAATCCCCGTCCTATCTACTGTCATGTTTCATGCAGGGTTTTTTTCTCGCACTTTCTTACTTTCTTTTTCACTTTCTTCGGATGAATTAAATCAACCAAAGCGAGTTAGGCCGGTTATCCGCCAATCTGATCACACGATGCAGTGGCTTTCTGCGCATGCGTCGTGATACATTTACCTGGATGATGTCACACCTGTCGAGGTTAATTTACGCCGTCGCCATGACGACGTTGGTAGGGAGAGTACGCGCGGGTGCTGGGGTTGGCTCTCAGCCCTCCGCCGTCCGCTGTCCGTGGCGTGGGCCGCTTGTCAACAGCTGACTGACTGGCGCTCCCTCCGTCGGCGACATGTGCTTTTCTTTCCTGTCTGGCGATGGTTATCACGTGAGCGGGACTCGTTGGGGGGGGGGGGGGGGTCTCCTGGGTGAGTCTCCTGGGGCCGGAGGCGATGATGAGGAGACTGAGGGGACGGAGGGGAAGGTGACGCTGGGGCTGACCCCCCCGGGGCCCGCCGCGGGGTGTCCGAACAGACCCCCCCCCCCAACTGCTCCCCCCCCCCTTCTAGCGATTGAGATTTATCTCCCTGGGGATACGGCAGTTATTGCCCTGTTCCTGGACCCACTGCTGCCGGCGGGTCTCGGCGACCCTGGTGGGGGGATGGGGTGGGAAGGGGGGTGGTGGTGGTGGTGGTGGTTGATGGTGGTGGTGGTGAGCGGTGGTGGGGGTGGTGATGATGGTGGTGGTAGGGGTGGCATTGCTATGATGTCTGCCGCCGCCTGGTATATATGTACCCCTTCCCGTTATGCCCGTAAATACCCCCCCCCCCCCAACACACCACCTCCACTCCGGCTCCCTTAATAATACCCTTTCACTCCCTTATTTACACCCCATCTCCCGCCTCCCCCTGATGTAGTGTCTCGGGGCAGGAACGCCTGACAAAGACCGGGGTATGCGGAGGTAGGGAGAGGATGGCTGGGTGGGGGTGGGGGGGGGGGGCTTGCTCCCCGGGATCGACTACCGTTACATCGCACTCGTGGTCGGCGTGGCGTGAAAGTTGCGCTGTATGTATAAGTTGAGTTGTTGGACCCCCTCGGCCATGGACTTTAAGTATGTCTGCTGATGAAGCCGCCGCTTTAACGGTCACCGGCTGCGCCATCGTTGTTCCCATATACAACAGTGACGCAGTGACGCACCCATCGCTCAGCAGTCATGTGGTAGCCCCCCACCCCCCCCCTCCACACCCACCTCCCCCCATTGCTCGTGCGCGGCCGGAAGTGGCCCCCGCGAGAGGTGGTTCGCGCGCGATTTTGGGAACGCACGCAGCTCGGGAGAAATGTCGTCTGCTCGACGTGTCTTGGCGCCAACGGAGGCCGCCGCCCCGCCTTCCGATTGGCTTAGTCCACCGGGCCACGTGACTTTTGAAGCCCCAGCCTGTATCGGCGGGGCTTTCCGTCTCCTTTCAACTGGCTGGCTGATTAAATTATCACCGAAATCGTTGAACTGTGAACAAAAGTGAACTAGGCTGGAAGATGGCGGCATGAACCCTGGGGACGGATGTAGGCCTGGGGGTTGGACGGGGGAGGGGGGCGGAGCCGGGGGCGGGGGGTAAGGTAGGGTTGAACGGTGTGTGGCGTGGGTAGGGGAGGGCGGGAGTGAGGCGGTTGGGGCAGGCTGCAGACCCATGGGTGGGTGTGGCCGAGGGCGGATTAGTGAATAGTGAAGTTCGTAGGATGGTGGTGGGGGATGGGTGGTGGCTGGGGATGGGTGGTGGTGGCGAAGGGGGGTGGGGGGGTCAAGGGATGGCGGGCCAAGGGGTCTCTGTCTAGTTCGCCGCGTTATCGGTGACAACCTGCGATGAAGAAAAAACTGGGAAACATTTTTACTGGAGATGCGGGGGTGAGGTTGTTTAATCTTTTCCCATTCACGGATGGCTTCCCTTCAGAGCCCGCTGGCGACTGAGCGGACGGGCGCTAGGGGGCGCTGGGGGAAACTGGGTGCTGCTATAAGTGATAAGAGGCGGCGTGACGTAACCCCTGCCGTGAATGACGCGTTGTCATGTCGTCGCCATATGAAAATGATATTTTTCCAGTCCACGACGAATAAAGTGAAGCCTTGATTGAGAGGCGCGGGGGCTACTATTCCTGGAGAATTGTTTCAATCGTCCGTTGTTAATATCATGAGCGATTGCGCAATAGACGAGATTGAATGCGGCAGCCATTTTGAAATGATCGGAAAAATAAGTGATCTGTAGAAACAATATGTCTTTATTATTTCCATTCATGATTAAAGATATGAAATAAGGAACTTTGTCTGCAAAGAAATCTGTTTTACATAGATGGCGAAGACACACCTTCATTGGAGGTGTCGGTAATTTTGATGTTTGAACTTGACAGTGTATTTCGCATTCTCCATTTTGGAATCTAAGCTGACCTCGGGGACCAAGATTTCATCGTGTTTTGAGAAAACTAATATAATATGAATATGACACTGGTCTGATGTTTCATTAAGCAGTAGTGGCCTATCTTGCTATCACCCCGTCGCTTTGTGGTTGGGGACACACCCCATCTGAGCAGTGCAAGCGATCCTATTAACGTGCAACTAGTCAGCCTAGCTAAGCATACTTTACTGTACTTAGTTCTGCACTGGCGTATCTCGGGTCTTCTCAGTAGTCAGCTGATTTCTTGGTCTCGAATCATCGCTATAACAGTCTTAACTTGCACAATGACGAAGAGATCTAAATAATAATTATCCGACTAACTGCAGCAGCAGACTGGTCGAACTGGAGCGTTATTGGTCGACCGGGGTTTGCCCACAAGTCACCGCCTTCGTGTCGCTGACCTGGTATCGTTTGGTATGAGAAGTCCGCTATTCTGTGGGACACCCATGTACCCGTTCCATTGTCACACTATGACAAGACTCAACAATGCATTGGTGACCGTAGCCCCCTCCACCCCCACCCCCCCCCCTCCGCCTTAACCCTGGCTGGGAACCTGCCCCCCCTACCCCCGTGATCGTCTGCCGCCACCCCCCCTACCAGACACCCCCAATGGGTGACACCAATCCCCCTCACCGCCCTGAACCGTCCGCCGCCACCCTCCCTACCAGACACCCCCAATGGGTGGTACCAATCCCCCTCACCGCCCTGATCTCTCGCTACAGACCTGCCCTCTAATCATCACGGTCATTCGCTTTAGTATCCCATTTGACCCGGCCTTGACCCTGGGGAAATAGCCACCAGGCAACTATTTAACCCCCCTCCCCCTCCGCCCCCCCCTCCCCCTACACATACATACCAAACTACAGCCACCGTCACCACCACCACCACCACCACCATTACTATTACCCCATACCACTACCACCACCACTACCACCACCGCCACCCCCCAAATGCTCCCCCCCCCCCCAAGCGATAAGCGATCGACAAACAGGGTTCAGATCGAACCCCATCTCACATAACTAGATAAGTCCCCGAATGCCTGGCACTTCCGGTGTCAACCATGTGACTGGTAGAGCCACCGAGTGCCAATAAGGACGCTGATGTAATGGGCGTGGGGTGGGGGGGTGGGGGGGGGCGGAGGGTGCTTGGGGTGAATGGCGGGTGAGGGTGGGGGGTGACATGGGACATGGAGGTGGAGGGGTGGCGGGCGGCGTGCCGTTGATGGCGATTTGACCTCAGCGCTCTGGGCACGCCCTCTGTTGGCGGAATATGACGGGTGTCCTGTGTTTTATCAAAGCTGATGTCTGGGCCGCACGAGCAACTGTCCGCGGACGGCCCCTGCTAGGGCTGGCTTAGGCTTACAGATCAGGATTTCTTTTCTGTTCATTTTCTGCACTCCGGAATACAATCGACTAAAATGTAACCCTACAGCACTTAGATTGCCCAGAGGGGTCCATCGTTTGATAATCGGTTTATCACAAGTGGTTGAATGCCCTGACTCCTGCTTAAGCGAAGATGACTTTCTTCTTTAAAAAAAAGGGCGAGACAATACATATATATTGCCTGGAACGCCATGTATGTGTGATTTTGTCTTGTATTATCGTCACAATAAGCATTGCTGTTTAATATTTGCTAACAGGGATTCAAAGTGAAAGTTGAGACGGAAACCGACCCAGACAAGAAGGCCATGTATGATCGTCTGCTCGCCAAGGTCAAGGCCGCCATGGATGTCGTAGAGAAAGCGCTGGCGTACAGTGACGACCGAACGGCTCATAAATCAGCCAGAGATGTAAGATTTGACGTCATAATCACTTTATTGTCGATAAATATTTTAATACAATAGTATGTATTCCTACTATTGTCATATTGATAGGATTATTGCGATGCTTCGATTGTTGTGGACTTCAATTTGTATCATAATTTTGCAATGAAAGTGACTGTCTTTCTGTTGACATTTATTTGTAACAACAAATTGAAACTCTTAAAGATTGGATGATGGAAACACTTATTCACCTATTTCACTAAGAGAAGGCCTTATACGTGGACGTTTAATCGCATACCCTGCATGTATACCCTATTCGTCATGGAGACCCTATCAAGTGATTTCCTTTGTTGCAGACTGTTCTTACCGACGCCAAAGATCTGATCGCTGATTGGCTGGACTCCAGACTGGGTTCGACGGTGTCAGATAACTCTATCTTTGCCGACCTGCCCCGACACTTTGAACAGGAGTTCCACAACGATATGGAATCGTTAAACGTAAGCACCACAGCCTGAAATATCAATTGTGTTCTTGACTTGTGGGTGTGTGACATCAACCAACCCGGGGCACTATGCATGCAAATAGCGTTTCGCACGAAAACTGATTTTTTGGTCCTAACCTCTGAGGCACCTAGTAGTGTTCATATTATTTATAAGTTGATGCCACGTTACTCACTCACAAATACACACGGTCGTCGAACGTAGCGCTACATTTTGACTATGAAGGCGTTCTGTTATTGTATTCGTTATTTGTATTTGGTCATTTTAACCTCATTCAATATAAATCAGCGTGGAAATAATTGCGCGATGGGTCGGGAATAAATACATCGCGAAATGATAAAACGGCTTAACGATAAATTTAACTACACAAACACACGATGCAACTTGGATTAATGATATTCTGGGTTAATAGTCATGTTGGCATCTGGACAACCTTTAGAAGGACGTCATTGACAATGATTGATGTTTATGGACGTATCAATCCCTATTATTCACAACGCTACTTGGAGATATGTTAAGTTTTATTATTGAACAAAATATTAATAAAAAATTAACCTTTTTTTTACTTCTGTATTAGACGTATTTACGAGTCGTCATTATCATCCTTTTGCGCAGGTGTTACCAGCAGATGTTCTAACGAGAGTCAGCGAATATATCCCTGAAATTATCGACTACGTTTTGCGAATTATGAAGAATGGTTATGGGTAAGTGCCGTGTAAACGCCCCGCCGAGAACCTCGCCACCACGCGATCTGTTGGCCTGATGTTACCAACTTTGTTATAGTCTGGTTCTAATCTCTGGTCCTTGCGTGGGTAGTTATGTATGCTTTTTAGCAATCACGTCATTAACTATTTGCGTGGTTTGAAATGGCAGGACATCTGGACCGTCTAAATTGTTTATGTCTTTATGGCGGATTTTAGTTATAACATACACAGATGATTTGTCTCAGGTATATGGGGGACAGTGTGAGTCATGTATTGAGGGCTGAGGCCAGAAGGGGATGTCTGTATATTTCAAGTAAATCGAGTTTAATGGTTCGCTTCCAACACGATTAGAAATTGTTGGAAACGATTGGAGGCACTTATGATAATAATAATACATTGTTACTGATACTGAAAACTAATCGTTCTTCAAACGTAAACTCAATTATAATTTATATATATATATAATAATATAATTTATATATATATAATAATATAAGTTATATATATATAATAATATATATCGTAATTAATCAATTCTAGTCCTTGATTGAATGATCGCGGTTCTTGACAAAGCACCTGACTGGTGCCCTGTTGGCGCTGTTTCCAGGTACGAGTCCAACGGGTCGGTGTACTTCGACACGATGAGGTTCAGTCAGAGCGACAGCCATTTCTACGCCAAGCTGGTGCCCGAGGCGTTTGGCGACGCCAAGGCGCTGCACGAGGGAGAGGGAGACCTGAGCCTGTCGGAGGACCGGCTGAGCGAGAAGCGCAGCCCCAATGACTTCGCCCTGTGGAAGGCCTCCAAGCCCGGGGAACCCTCCTGGGACTCACCTTGGGGCAAGGTCAGACTGTGGCCACGGGCTCGCTCTCCTTAATTTTTGGTCGACTGCTCGCCACGCAGTCGGTTTTGGTGGAGAGGAAGTGAAAAGTTTTTGCTGAGAATGTTTCTAACGCAACAATATCTTATTGGTCACTTTTTTAATTTGTTGTCGTGATGTGTGTTGTCTTTGTCGTAATGGTGCCTTGTACGAAACTAATACCGAAGTTCTTTCTGTCTTTGTATTAATGGCGCCATGTACGAAACTAATACCGATTTTATTTTTTATTCGCCATTGTTTTTTGTTTGCTTACATTTCTTATGAATTTATCTGATTGCTATTGATATCTCAGAGCATGTCGTGGGGAATATTACTGATGGGTGAGTGGCGTCACGGTGGTGACAAGGTGTCATGTCGACTGCTCCTGTTCCAGGGTCGACCGGGCTGGCACATCGAGTGCTCGGTCATGGCGAGTTGCATCCTGGGAGAATCCTTGGACATTCACACGGGAGGCGCGGATCTCAAGTTCCCTCACCATGACAACGAACTAGCGCAGGCGGAAGTGAGTCCCCGTCACGTGTCATTCACATCCGGGTCTCTACGCCCCATACCGGTTGAGGTTACCCACCAATAAGTGGTGGAAAGAAAAGTATATGGTGTCAAAGAGTGCGTACAATATATAGACGTGTTTCACATTTATATGCCTAATGGTTGCGTATTTCTTGCTGTGTGTTTATCTATCGCGTCGGTAGACTGAAGCCTGTTCAGCAAAATTATGACGTAAATTTAGTGCTTCATGGGAATGTAATGTGTATTGTGTATATGTGCGGTCGACTGCATCACATGCGGATTCGCTGCTGGAGCAGACCGTTCCAATAGACTGACTCAGTAATTTGCCTTGGCGGAAATAGTCAAAGGTGGTTACCGATTTTCGTCTTGTAAGGAGTGAAGGGGCGTGGTAAATGATACCGTGTTTCTAATACTTATCATAGGGATGCGACCAATTGATGTGTAGCCTTCCGACATTATGTCATCTTACATAATAGCTACTGGATGCCACCCAACATTTGTAAATATGGTAGATACCGTGTTGACAGCTGATCATAAGGTGGCAGCTGTGTGTATACTACGTCATATATTTATGTGTAGTTGACTGATTTATTGCGCACTTTTAGCAATGCTCAGCAGGTCCCAGAGAGTGAATTTTTTAGTGACGATATGAAATTATTCTTACACTTACTAGGCCATGAATTGTTACGGCATTAGATCCTGATGTTATTATGGCGTGAATTGTTCTTTCATTAGCTTTAAGGTAAACTCTTGGCGTAGATTGCATGGTGTGTGTGTGTGCGTGTGTGTGTGTGTCTGAAAGAGTTCCACGCCACAGATCCGGACGTGACGTCATTGTGATGCTCTCTCGGCAGGCCTGTTACGAGAACGACCACTGGGTGCGGTACTTCCTCCACTCCGGCCACCTGACCATCCAGGGCTGCAAGATGTCCAAGTCGCTCAAGAACTTCATCAGCATCCGCCAGGCGCTGGAGAAACACTCGGCACGGCAGCTGAGGCTGGCCTTCCTGCTGCACGCCTGGAAAGACACTCTGGACTACGGCGACAACACCATGAAAGCCGTCCACAACTGGGAGCGACTGGCGGGGGTAAGCGAGGGGGGTTGGGGCGTGGGGTGGGGTTTTTGGGCGCGGGGGGGGGGGGGGTGGAGAAAGACTCGGCACAAAAGCTGAGGCTGGCATTCCTGCTGCACGCCTGGAAGGAAACTTCAGACCTCGTGTGTTCCGTACTTTAGCCTTCAGACCTCGTGTGTGACATACTTTAGACTTCATACCTCATGTTTTCTTTACTTCATATTCAAAGCTCATGCGATCCGTACTTTTGTTTTCAGTTCCGTAGTTTGACTTCAGGCCTCATGCATTCCGTACTTTAGGTTTCAGGACGTGTCTTCCGTAATTTAGACTTCAGACCTCGTGCGTTCCGTACTTTAGACGTCAGACCTCGTGTATTCTGTATTTTAGACTTCGGACCTCGTGTGTCCGTACTTTAGACTTCTCGTTGTCCTCCTCTCAGGAGTTCTTCCTCAATGTGAAGGACGTGTTGCGGAGACTGCCCTCTGACGGTAGCGGCCTCTTCACCAAGTGGGAACAACCGGAATTGGACCTCAACGCCAGGTAAGGGGCCGAGGGCGGGCCGATGGCTGGCCAAGGGCGGTCCGATGGCTGGCCGAAGGCGGGCCGATGGCTGGCCGAGGGCGGGCCGATGGCTGGCCGAGGGCGGACCGATGGCTGGCCGAAGGCGGGCCGATGGCTGGCCGAGGGTGGGCCGAGGGCGGACCGATGGCTGGCCGAGAGTGGGCCGAGGGCGGACCGATGGCTGGCCGAGGGCGGGCCGAGGGCGGACCGATGGCTGGCCGAGAGTGGGCCGAGGGCGGACCGATGGCTGGCCGAGGGCGGGCCGAGGGCGGACCGATGGCTGGCCGAGGGTGGGCCGAGGGCGGGCCGATGGCTGGCCGAGGGTGGGCCGAGGGCGGACCGATGGCTGGCCGAGGGTGGGCCGAGGGCGGGCCGATGGCTGGCCGAGGGCGGGCCGATGGCTGGCCGAGGGCGGACCGATGGCTGGCCGAGGGCAGGCCGAGGGCGGACCGAGAGCGGACCGATGGCTGGCCGATGGCTGGCCGACGGCGGGCTGATGGCTGGCCGAGGGCGGACCGATGGCTGGCCGAGGGCGGGCCGAGGGCGGACCGAAGGCGGACCGATGGCTGGCCGAGGGTGGGCCGAGGGCGGGCTGATGGCTGGCCGAGGGCGGACCGATGGCTGGCCGAGGGCGGACCGAGGGCGGACCGAGGGCGGACCGATGGCTGGCCGAGGGCGGGCCGAGGGGGGACCGAGGGCGGACCGAGGGCGGACCGATGGCTGGCCGAGGGCGGGCCGAGGGCGGACCGAGGGCGGACCGATGGCTGGCCGAGGGCGGGCCGAGGGCGGACCGAGGGCGGACCGATGGCTGGCCGAGGGTGGGCCGAGGGCGGGCTGATGGCTGGCCGAGGGCGGACCGATGGCTGGCCGAGGGCGGACCGATGGCTGGCCGATGGCTGGCCGAGGGTGGGCTGATGGCTGGCCGAGGGCGGGCCGATGGCTGGCCGAGGGCGGGCCGATGGCTGGCCGAGGGCGGACCGATGGCTGGCCGATGGCTGGCCGATGGCTGGCCGAGGGCGGGCTGATGGCTGGCCGAGGGCGGACCGATGGCTGGCCGAGGGCGGACCGATGGGTGGCCGATGGCTGGCCGAGGGCGGACCGATGGCTGGCCGAGGGCGGGCCGATGGCTGGCCGAGGGCGGACCGATGGCTGGCCGATGGCTGGCCGAGGGCGGGCTGATGGCTGGCCGAGGGCGGACCGATGTCTGGCCGAGGGCGAGCCGAGGGCGGGCCGAGGGCGGACCGATGGCTGGCCGAGGGCGGACCGATGGCTGGCCGATGGCTGGCCGAGGGCGGGCTGATGGCTGGCCGAGGGCGGACCGATGGCTGGCCGAGGGCGGGCCGAGGGCGGGCCGAGGGCGGATCGATGGCTGGCCGAGGGCGGACCGATGGCTGGCCGATGGCTGGCCGAGGGCGGACCGATGGCTGGCCGAGGGCGGACCGATGGCTGGCCGATGGCTGGCCGAGGGCGGACCGAGGGCGGACCGATGGCTGGCCGAGGGCGGACCGATCGCTGGCCGATGGCTGACCGAGGGCGGACCGATGGCTGGCCGAGGGCGGACCGATGGCTGGCCGAGGGCGGACCGATGGTTGGCTGAGGGCTGGCCGAGGGCGGGCCGAGGGTGGGCCGCGGGCGGGTCGAGAGCCGGCCGATGGCGGACCGATGGCTGGCCCAGAGCGGGTCGAGAGCGGGCCGAGAGCGGGCCGAGAGCGGGCCGAGGGTGGGCCGAGTGTGGTGTCGGCGTAATGTAACCAGGCAGTAGGGAGTTGGTGCCTTGTTTAGTCGGGGGGGGGGGGCATGCTCATATATTGGGTTCTCATACGGGCAACATGGCAAAGGCGTGATATGATGGTTGTATTGATGTTGCTATGGCTAAGGGGACATCTCGGACTGAACGCCAACTAACTTAATGCCAACAGACATAATGCTAACAGACATAATTCCAACGGACATAATGTCGTGTAGTCAGAATAGAGGCATATCGTGTGGCTAGCGTGGCTAGCATTTGGAACTTGTTAATCTGTAGCGTGGATATCAATTAAAATTTGCCTAATAACCGGCAAGGTCTGCTGTTGTGTATTATGACTCTGTACGAGACTTGTGGTTGTTGTTTGCAGGTTGCTGGAGTGTCAAGCCGGTGTGCACACTGCGCTCTGTGGTGAGTACGCGGCGACCAATGTACAGCATATTTTCATAGTTCCTTCTTAATTTCTTTATTTACCTTGGTGCACCATTTTGTGAAAAAAAGGCAAATAAAATGGTGGAGGTCGTGAAGTAGCGTGTTCTACGGCAAATTACACTCTATATGAGGAGCTTACATTCTTTCATCTCATTATCCAACAGGTTCCTTGGCCTGACCTAACCCATGTGGGCACAAATATGGCCTTAAACACCGATCATGAACCTCATTTCATCTCGTTGTCCAAGGAGTTCCGTTGGCCGGTTTGGCCCATGTGTTCACATCAGTGGCCTAAACCACCGATCCATCCACCATTATCGTCCTTTCAGGAGTTGATTGGCCCGATGAGAATTTGATTTCATTTGACCCAATGTGTGCACAAAGGTGGCTTACACAGCGTGAGGTTGCAGATTCGATCGACACCCGTGGCGCCATGGACGCCATGAGAGACCTGATCGGACACACCAACGTCTACATGGACGCCACGCGCAAGGCTGGGTCCCTGCCCAACGGTCTGCTGCTCAGGAACAACGCCACCTACGTCACGGGCATGCTCAAGGTGACCCCCACAGCATAGACGCCGAGCGACAGAACGCTCGACGCCTGCCTGGGGCGGTGTTCATAAAGCACAAAAAGCGCAAAAATGGAAGATTTGTCGAGTTCGCGCGTCGGTAGCTGTGAAGTGTCCCCTGGTAATATGATGCCTAGCCTATATAAGGCCTATAAATACCGGCCAAGATCAATATGTCCCTGGTTCGACAGCCCGGTTTGGGTGATTTGATCTGGGGATATTTCTTCAGAATCATTGGGAACAATTCTCGTGTCGTGAAGATAATGCGTTGCTCGCAAAATTTGATATGACTTTGATATGGAATGTCACGTAAGAGCCATGCAGCGATCACTCACTTAGCACTCAGGACTCCCGATAGTTACAGTGTGAGCATCAAGCTACAATGTCGTCGGTGGCATTGGTCGGTGCATGTCCACGTGTACTACAGAGATCAGGGCCGCCCCGATAGCTCAGTGGGTTAGAGCGCTCGCATTGAGCGCGCTAACGGCACGTGGCTCGGTGGGGTTCGACCCCCGCTGTGGCCGCCATGTCTGTGTGGTCGCAAGATAAAGATCCCATGTCTGTCGCAAAGAGTAGGGGGTTACCCCCGGGGACATGGCTCCGCTCTTCCCTTCCTTCTCCCATTGATGCGATATGACCAGAATTGGTCAGAGACCCCTGAATATACCACCCACTGAAGAGATCTTCAGAATCTAGTGTCTGCTTTCAGATTTTCGGGGCCATCGAGGGTGAAGAACCGATAGGCTTTCCGCAAGGCGGAGCCACTGGAGCCGCTAATGTAAGTGACCGCGCAGTGTCTGGTGATTGATTGAAATGGGGCAACATGAACACGGTCGGCCGTATTTTTTGGTTCCAGGCAAAACAGAATAAAAGGAGATATTCTCTGATAGTTAGGGGACACACTACTATTGATATTGAATACTACGCATAAGAAGAGTCATCTAACATTAACTTACAAAATATTCACAGTAATAATAACACTAATAATAATGTTTATTGTTCACACGTATATATCTCGAGTAACATAAACATATATGACCTAGCAGAAGCCGAAGCTTATATGCATAAACATACAGTGTAACCTCAGTCATCACTCTTCGCGGCTGGCTATCACGCCATCAAGGATCTTGTCAGGAACGTAGTTTTAAAGAAGTAAGGGTTACTGAATCGATATATACCAGTCTCTCCTCCCGCCGCAGTCATCCCTTCGCCACTGGATAAAACAGGCAGAACAATCACCAGATTTAGTAAATCCCGTGGGCGAGTGAGTCGACCCCCCCCCCCCACCCCCCCTCCTAGCCCACCCCGCCATTCAACCGTCCCAATTGTACCAGTCCGCGCGAACGTCAAACGAAAGTAGTGATTTTGTTCACTCACCTTTCACATGTCACATTTCCACTCGTAGCTGAACAAGCCCCCTTTTTGCGACTGCTCGAGTTTGTCACACAGGTATCCTCTTGCCTAATGGATTGGTTGGGAGTAAACGTTTTGCCTCCCAAGCTGCCGACCGAGGCTGAAATGCTCCACACCAGAAGTTGCCGTAGTGTTTCCAAAACTGGCCCATTTTTTTACTTTGACTGACGAAAGCGTCCTTTACCCAAGTGGCAAAAAGAGTCCCAACACGGGGTGATCTGCACTGCAATACTGTGAAACATTACTTCATTATATGTTCATATATTCGTAAGTTATGCCTATAATCTTGTCCATTCTTTTCCGGGGCCGGGCACCTAATCTGGGGCATACTTCATCCCTTCTAATCCTTGTTCTAGTTTAGCCATCGTGTGCACAAAAGCGGCATGAAACACCAATTCATGAAGTCCCTGCTCTTTTATAATTTTTAGACATTTACGCCTTATTTTTGTATTACTTTTAGACAGGAATGTTTTTACGTCGTAAATTGTTATCACTTTTAGGCGGAGGAGGTTGTGATGCCCTATCTGTCGGCATTTGCCAACTTCCGAGATGACGTCAGACTGGTTGCTAGGGAACAGAAAGGTGAATACTTACAGTTATTCTCATACGTTAACTGCTATATATAGGGGTGTTTAATAGAGCTTTAAGATCAAAGTTTAAGATCAGAGTTTTTTTTTTTTTTATTGTGTATGTTGTACCGCATACACCCCGAGACCCATCATTGTGGCGGTAAGCGGGCTGAGCGGCAGATCAACAGGTCGTGGGTTCGCGCCCCGGCCCCTGTAGCTGGGGCATGCTTCATCCAACCCCATTTCATTGTCTCGGAATGTCATCCTTTATCATTCGTGTGGATAAATGTGGCCTAAAACATCAATATATCAATATCAATGTGTCCCGCCATTGCAGTAACGGACATCCTGAAGCAGTGCGACCGCGTGAGGGATGAGGTGCTACCCAACCTGGGGGTTAGACTGGAGGACCACGAGGGTGAGTACAGCCTGGGGGGGTCAGACTGGGGGACCGCGAGGGTGAGTACAGCCTGGGGGGTTATACTGGAGGACCATACGGGTGAGTACAGCCTGGGGGGTCAGACTGGGGGACCACGAGGGTGAGTACAGCCTGAGGGGTTAGACTGGAGGACCACGAGGGTGAGTGCAGCCTGAGGGATTAGACTGGAGGACCACGAGGGTGAGTGCAGTCTGGGGGGTCAGACTGGAGGACCACGAGGGTGAGTACAGCCTGGGGGGTCAGACCGAAGGACCACGAGGGTGAGCACAGCCTGGGGGGTTATACTGGAGGGCCACGAGGGTGAGTACAGCCTGGGGGGTCAGACTGGAGGACCACGAGGGCGAGTACAGCCTGGGGGGTCAGACTGGAGGACCACGAGGGTGAGTGCAGTCTGGGGGGTCAGACTGGAGGACCACGAGGGTGAGTACAGCCTGGGGGAGTCAGACTGGAGGACCACGAGGGTGAGTGCAGCCTGGGGGGTCAGACTTGAGGACCACGAGGGTGAGTGCAGTCTGGGGGGTCAGACTGGAGGACCACGAGGGTGAGTGCAGTCTGGGGGGTCAGACTGGAGGACCACGAGGGTGAGTACAGCCTGGGGAGTCAGACTGGAGGACCACGAGGGTGAGTGCAGCCTGGGGGGTCACACTGGAGGACCACGAGGGTGAGTACAGCCTGGGGTTCACACTGGAGGACCACGAGGGTGATTGCAGCCTGGGGGGTCAGACTGGAGAACCACGAGGGTGAGTACAGCCTGGGGGGTCAGACTGGGGGACCACGAGGGTGAGTACAGCCTGGGGGATCAGACTGGAGGACCACGAGGGTGAGTACAGCCTGGGGGATCAGACTGGGGGACCACGAGGGTGAGTACAGCCTGGGGGGTCAGACTAGAGGACCACGAGGGTGAGTACAGCCTGGGGGGTCAGACTGGAGGACCACGAGGGTGAGTACAGCCTGGGGGTCAGACCGGAGAACCACGAGGGTGAGTACAGCCTAGGGGGTCAGACTAGAGGACCACGAGGGTGAGTACAGCATGGGGGGTCAGACTGGAGGACCACGAGGGTGAGTACAGCCTAGGGGGTCAGACTAGAGGACCACGAGGGTGAGTACAGCCTGGGGGGTCAGACTAGAGGACCACGAGGGTGAGTACAGCCTGGGGGGTCAAACTAGAGGACCACGAGGGTGAGTACAGCCTGGGGGGTCAGACTGGAGGACCACGAGAGTGAGTACAGCCTGGGGGGTCAGACTGGGAGACCACGAGAGTGAGTACAGCCTGGGGGGTTAGACTGGAGGACCACGAGGGTGAGTACAGCCTGGGGGGTCAGACTGGAGGACCACGAGAGTGAGTACAGCCTGGGGGGTCAGACTGGAAGACCACGAGGGTGAGTGCAGTCAGGGGGGTCAGACTGGCGGACCACGAGGGTGAGTACAGCCTGGGGTCAGACTGGGGGACCACGAGGGTGAGTACAGCCTGGGGGGTCAGACTAGAGGACCACGAAAGTGAGTACAGCCTGGGTGTCAGACTAGAGGACCACGAGGGTGAGCACAGCCTGGGGGGTCAGACTAGAGGACCGCGAGGGTGAGTACAGCCTGGGGGGTCAGACTGGAGGACCACGAGGGTGAGTACAGCCTGGGGGTCAGACTGGAGAACCACGAGGGTGAGTACAGCCTGGGGGTCAGACTGGAGAACCACGAGGGTGAGTACAGCCTGGGGGTCAGACTGGAGAACCACGAGGGTGAGTACAGCCTAGAGGGTCAGACTAGAGGACCACGAGGGTGAGTACAGCCTGGGGGGTCAGACTGGAGGACCACGGGGGTGAGTGCAGCCTGGGGGGTCAGACTGGAGGACCACGATGGTGAGTACAGCCTGGGGGATCAGACTGGAGAACCACGAGGGTGAGTACAGCCTGGGGGGTCAGACTGGAGGACCACGAGGGTGAGTACAGCCTGGGGGGTTAGACGGGAGGACCACGATGGTAAGTGCAGCCTGGGGGGTCAGACCGAAGGACCACGAGGGTGAGTACAGCCTGGGGGGTCAGACTGGAGGACCACGAGGGTGAGTACAGCCTGGGGGGTCAGACTGGAGGACCACGAGGGTGAGTACAGCCTGGGGGTCAGACTGGAGAACCACGAGGGTGAGTACAGCCTGGGGGATCAGACTGGGGGACCACGAGGGTGAGTACAGCCTGGGGGGTCAGTCTGGAGGACCACGAGGGTGACTGCAGTCTGAGGGGTCAGACTGGAGGACCGCGAGGGTGAGTGCAGCCTGGGGGGGTCAGACTGGAGGACCGCGAGGGTGAGTGCAGCCTGGGGGGGTCAGACTGGAGGACCACGAGGGTGAGTACAGCCTGGGGGTCAGACTGGAGGACCACGAGGGTGAGTACAGCCTGGGGGGTCAGACTGGAGGGTCAGACTGGAGGACCACGAGGGTGAGTGCAGTCTGAAGGGTCAGACTGGAGAACCGCGAGGGTGAGTGCAGCCTGGGGGGTCAGACTGGAGGACCACGAGGGCGAGTACAGCCTGGGGGGTCAGACTGGAGGACCACGAGGGTGAGTGCAGTCTGGGGGGTCAGACTGGAGGACCACGAGGGTGAGTACAGCCTGGGGGAGTCAGACTGGAGGACCACGAGGGTGAGTGCAGCCTGGGGGGTCACACTGGAGGACCACGAGGGTGAGTACAGCCTGGGGTTCACACTGGAGGACCACGAGGGTGATTGCAGCCTGGGGGGTCAGACTGGAGAACCACGAGGGTGAGTACAGCCTGGGGGGTCAGACTGGGGGACCACGAGGGTGAGTACAGCCTGGGGGATCAGA
The DNA here is from genome assembly GCA_964019135.1 of Arenicola marina. Taxonomy (NCBI): domain Eukaryota; kingdom Metazoa; phylum Annelida; class Polychaeta; family Arenicolidae; genus Arenicola; species Arenicola marina. The sequence goes on along the minus strand of OZ025261.1, from coordinate 14,572,272 downwards.
CTGGAGGACCACGAGGGTGAGTACAGCCTGGGGGATCAGACTGGGGGACCACGAGGGTGAGTACAGCCTGGGGGGTCAGACTAGAGGACCACGAGGGTGAGTACAGTCTGGGGGGTCAGACTGGAGGACCACGAGGGTGAGTACAGCCTGGGGGTCAGACCGGAGAACCACGAGGGTGAGTACAGCCTAGGGGGTCAGACTAGAGGACCACGAGGGTGAGTACAGCATGGGGGGTCAGACTGGAGGACCACGAGGATGATTACAGCCTGGGGGTCAGACCGGACAACCACGAGGGTGAGTACAGCCTAGGGGGTCAGACTAGAGGACCACGAGGGTGAGTACAGCCTGGGGGGTCAGACTAGAGGACCACGAGGGTGAGTACAGCCTGGTTGGTCAGACTAGAGGACCACGAGGGTGAGTACAGCCTGAGGGGTCAGACTGGAGGACCACGAGAGTGAGTACAGCCTGGGGGGTCAGACTGGGAGACCACGAGAGTGAGTACAGCCTGGGGGGTTAGACTGGAGGACCACGAGGGTGAGTACAGCCTGGGGGGTCAGACTGGAGGACCACGAGAGTGAGTACAGCCTGGGGGGTCAGACTGGAAGACCACGAGGGTGAGTGCAGTCAGGGGGGTCAGACTGGAGGACCACGAGGGTGAGTACAGCCTGGGGTCAGACTGGGGGACCACGAGGGTGAGTACAGCCTGGGGGGTCAGACTAGAGGACCACGAAAGTGAGTACAGCCTGGGTGTCAGACTAGAGGACCACGAGGGTGAGCACAGCCTGGGGAGTCAGACTAGAGGACCGCGAGGGTGAGTACAGCCTGGGGGGTCAGACTGGAGGACCACGAGGGTGAGTACAGCCTGGGGGTCAGACTGGAGAACCACGAGGGTGAGTACAGCCTGGGGGTCAGACTGGAGAACCACGAGGGTGAGTACAGCCTGGGGGTCAGACTGGAGAACCACGAGGGTGAGTACAGCCTAGAGGGTCAGACTGGAGGACCACGAGGGTGAATACAGCCTGGGGGGTCAGACTGGAGGACCACGGGGGTGAGTGCAGCCTGGGGGGTCAGACTGGAGGACCACGACGGTGAGTACAGCCTGGGGGATCAGACTGGAGAACCACGAGGGTGAGTACAGCCTGGGGGGTCAGACTGGAGGACCACGAGGGTGAGTACAGCCTGGGGGGTTAGACGGGAGGACCACGATGGTAAGTGCAGCCTGGGGGGTCAGACCGAAGGACCACGAGGGTGAGTACAGCCTGGGGGGTCAGACTGGAGGACCACGAGGGTGAGTACAGCCTGGGGGGTCAGACTGGAGGACCACGAGGGTGAGTACAGCCTGGGGGTCAGACTGGAGAACCACGAGGGTGAGTACAGCCTGGGGGATCAGACTGGGGGACCACGAGGGTGAGTACAGCCTGGGGGGTCAGTCTGGAGGACCACGAGGGTGAGTGCAGTCTGAGGGGTCAGACTGGAGGACCGCGAGGGTGAGTGCAGCCTGGGGGGGTCAGACTGGAGGACCGCGAGGGTGAGTGCAGCCTGGGGGGGTCAGACTGGAGGACCACGAGGGTGAGTACAGCCTGGGGGTCAGACTGGAGGACCACGAGGGTGAGTACAGCCTGGGGGGTCAGACTGGAGGGTCAGACTGGAGGACCGCGAGGGTGAGTGCAGTCTGGGGGGTCAGCCTGGAGGACCGCGAGGGTGAATGCAGCCTGGGGGGTCAGACTGGAGGACCACGAGGGTGAGTACAGCCTGGGGGGTCAGACTTGAGGACCACGAGGGTGAGTACAGCCTGGGGGGTCAGACTGGAGGACCACGAGGGTGAGTACAGCCTGGGGGGTCAGACTGGAAGACCACGAGAGTGAGTGCAGTCTAGGGGGTCAGACTGGAGGACCACGAAGGTGAGTGCAGCCTGGGGGGTCAGACTGGAGGACCACGAGGATGAGTACAGCCTGAGGGGTCAGACTGGAGGACCACGAGGGTGAGTACAGCCTGGGGGGTCAGACTGGAGGACCGCGAGGGTGAGTACAGCCTGGGGGGGGGGGTCAGAATGGAGGACCACGAGGGTGAGTACAGCCTGGGGGATCACACTGGGGGACCACGAGGTTAGGTACATCGTATCTACAACCAATCATTATAGTGTTGATTGCAGTTCTAACATGGAGCTTTCTTGGCCCAATTTAAATTTCATTTGCGTAAAAAAAACAGCATAAAGACATTCATTTGACTGTGTTTGCTTTCACACTGATTCAGATTCAGATTCAAAATCATTTATTCGTCAAAGCGATAATATTTAATACATAAATGATCATAGATGAAAGATAAACATCACTTTAACACAGGAGACTCAGACTAAGGTTGAACACCGCTCTCGTCTGAGCCACCTGGACTGACGGTAGTATTGCTGTTGCAGGACAAGACACTGTCATCAAGCTGGTTGACCGTGAGACCTTGCTTAAGGAGAGGGCAGAGAAGATCAGGGTGGGTACCACGTGACTCGACGACCACGCTGAATATAACGATGTTCGTATAACACTAATTATAACGATGTCCGTATAACTGATTATAATATTAGTATAACACTGATTATAACAATATCAGTATAACACTAATTATAACGATATCAGTATGACGCTGATTATAACGATGGTCTTATAACAATTTTACAAAGCTATCAGTGTAACGATATCCGTGTAATACACTTAAACTGTAAACTAATAGTTATTTTTTACTAATATCATTGGAACTGTATTTTGAAACCGTCGAATTGTACTATTTTCACTTGTTTCCCTTGCCTTGTCAGCTTGAAGAAGAAAAACTTCGAGAGAAGGAAAAAAAGAAAGCTGAGAAAGAGGCTCAACAGGTAAGTTCTTCGACAGAGTCCTGTCACGTGACACCTACAAAAACTTGTGATCGGAAGTGACGGTGTCATATGTCCCCTGTCACGTGACAGCCGTAATCATGTGACCGGAAGTGAGGGTGTCATATGTGTCCTGCCACGTGACAGCCGTACAGTCGTGTGACCGGAAGTGAGGGTGTCATATGTGTCCTGCCACGTGACAGCCGTAATCATGTGACCGGAAGTGAGGGTGTCACATGTGTCCTGTCACATGATACTTGCACAGTCATGTGACCGGAAGTGGGGGTGTCAAACGCGTCCTGTCCTGTCATAGTCCAGTTTAAAGCTGCTCATGCAGCAATTTTTTACATTGTCGGACTGTATAAATGTAACCTTCATGCGAATAGTTCTGCTATCGCATCATTAAAGGTATAAAACTGTCGCAGTGTGCATATTTCGATGACGTAGTACACAAGAAAGTCACCACTTTTTCACATAGGATGCACTCATTTTACCCAAAAAAGAGGCTTGACAACATATATCTGGGTTTTTATTGCATACAATAGGGGTACTTCTATGCTAAGAATATAAATACATCATTTCCAATTAAAATAGTTTTTACATTTTTCAAGAAAAATATTGCTGGATGAGTAACTTTAAGAGTGTGATTATTTCTCGACGCTGATTCGACTATAAACAGGAAGAAATTGTGAACTAGAAATAAAAATATTAGCCCGTGTAGCTGACCCAAGCGTTTATTTGCTATCCATGTGTCAACCCTCCAAAGCGCATATTTTTGTGACGCAATAATTTTTTGAAGTGACCGGCTGTCGAGAAAGCGCAGCTTTCCCGGGCGCAGCCCTCTTGGTGGGCGTGGCGGGCGCTAGCCAATCAGAGAGCGAGACCCAAACCGGAAATAGCGAAACGGGCGATGTTTGCCTAACTTGGCTCATATTCAACACACTATAGAAAATGACAGTTTATAGTCTAAGCACTCATATTAGACGGATACAATCTGTTGAATTTTTAGTTGCTAAATTGAAAGTGGTTCTCGGGCCTAATTTCTAGAAGAGGTGTACTGTGCGGCTTGGAATTGTAACAATTCCAGCGCGAAGCGAGGCCACGGTATATCTCTTCACGCGTTTCCGTTCGACCAGCGAGATAAACCCAAATTCAATCGCATGTGGGCGCCACATGTATGATCATCCATGACGTCACGCTCTGTGGCAAAATGGCGCGGCGCTTGAATTTACTGTGGACGGGATTGCAAATTTATTTCTTTAAACCCGTTGTTCTCTAAGACGTGTCGTGTTTTGCAAAGTTGCTTTCAGGACCAAAACATTACTAAGGCCTCACGATTATATTAACGTTTTTACCCGCTTTAACATTGCACCCCCGGAGGTTGCAGAATGTACAAGCAATCTATGTTACCGCTATTTAACATGCTGCAATGATTAAATTTCAAGAACAATTATAAAAAACAAAAATAGACTTACGAATGAGAATGTTGGGGTTTTATCTATTTATTTTAGGCCGCCAAAGATGCCGTGAAGAAGATGCCTGCAAGCGAGATGTTCAGGAAAGAGGCCGATAAATACTCTCAGTTTGATGCCAAGGTTAGTCGCTTCACACTGCATTTTTTGTTCTGATATGATAGGACTTTTGTCATAATACAGGTTGATATTTGCAGTATGGGCAGCTTTCATTATCGTAGTTTCTCGCATAAGAGACCCAGTACATAAAACGTGTCTCCCCTAATTACACACCAGTGTCGTGTTACGTATAAGGGAGCTTCCGCAGCTTAGTTGTCAGGCGGGCTAAGCTGGACATCATCAGGTCGGGGGTTCGAACCCCGGCAGAGAGCCTGCCTAGCTCAGTCGGTAAGCCGGCTGAGCTGGACATCATCACGTCGGGGGTTCGAACCCTGGCATCTACATCTTTCATCCATCTAAACCTATTCCATTACACCGGGAGGTTTCTTGCCCCAATTTAGCCGTCATGTGGACAAAATCTGTTTGAGACACCACATATTTCATGCCACGTGTACATGCCGGACAGCGACATTTTGGCGACATTTAATTGCTAATAATTCGGTGTTTGTGACCACCTTAGCCATGTTGTTTGTTTTACCAAAAGGGTATGCCGACACACGACAGGGAAGGCAAGGAGCTGTCCAAGTCTCAGGTGAAAAAACTCGCCAAGATCTACGACCAACAGGACAAGAAACACCAGGAGTACCTCAAATCACTCTCCGCCAAGTCGCCGACAGAGGGCGCCCCACAGGACGCCCAGTCGCCAGGGGGCGCGTGCGCAGCGACGAATTCGCATCAATGACGGGCCATAGGCGTCCTATATTGCTGTGCATCTGTACACCCGCCTGCCCCTCTGCCCTCCCCCGCCCCCGCCCCCTCTCCCTCCCCCACCCCCTCCCCCACCCCCGTCCTCTACCCAGACAACCTGCCAAATACTGTGATCGACACGACGTAAGGATGCACGGCGGGGTCAGTTGGGTCCACCTTATTGGTAGGTCAGGTTAGGAGTCGATCAGTAACGTCCCAGAGTTGAATAGGAGCCAAGGCATCTATCTCCTTTAGACTATCTACGCGTTGAGGGACCTTTTTTTGCGGTATGCACGCTCTCCACCGATTCTGTAGCCGTGTGATAACCTACACTCGTGTTTAACTGGGTAACATTTTCACACCTGCACCGGAGTTCGTCATAATGCGCCCGCATTGGGCTTCCGTGTGCGCTTCGAAAAGAAGACCAACTACCCCAACCGGCACACGCGGTGCAGTGTGCAGACTAAATGTTAGCCCAGAGTTCAACGTCATAACGCTACCATGAGCCTCAGCCATAGTGTATCGCGGCCCATAATAATAATAATGTTTATTTCCAACTGTAGGCACCAGGCCCATGGTACAAAAATAGAAACATTTAATTTGCGACAAAGCACATAATTTTTACAATATCGCGGCCTATATCGCGTAAGGAAAAGAAGCAAAACGTCCTGGCAGAGTGCTGCCAGGATATCATGGGTAGGTAGGTAGGTTGACGTATTAGGGGCAAGGGTTATTATGATTACATGTTGACAAGTTATTTGCAGAATCTCTATTGTATCACGCCAGTCTCCTCCTGACACCCGGTGGTTGAATATATGTCTGAGGCATAGGAAGGGTGATTAGTGTAGGAAGTTAGGCCAGAACACTTACAAAAAAGATACATGGTCACGTGCTCGATGTTTTGCTCATTTGTTAGAGGGTGGGGTGGGGGGAGGGGGTATTTGATTGTCTCCAACAGAACCAATTACCGAAATCATTATAAATAACTAAACTGCGTAATTGCCAGTTATGCAAGGCGTAAATATAACTTTTAAATTAAATTGATTGTATTACATATGGAGTGGTTGGCGGCTTGTTAGATATATAGATATTCAAGGATGATCATGTCTTTATTAGATAAAACTGTTATTCGTACTGTCTTCCTGGAAATAATGCAACTATTTCTCATTCTCGTGTGTATATGTTGTATCGGAGGGTTTATAGACCTGGTTTCGGCCTCTAGCTGTGACAGAAAGGTGGCTTTTTATTACCAACGATAAACCGGCAGTCGATCCTAGTGCATAATCTATAAACCATTATGTTACTAATAATATTTCAAGAAAGTCGGTGTCATATTACGACAGCACGTGGCTGCTGGCGGTGTGGTTAGGTCAGGTTTGCTGGCGCTCGAGAGGGGGCGTTCGCGTCATCCCTAACGCAACGATGCGCGTACCTCCCGTGGAAGTAGGTCACATTCTAATGACCTTTTTTTCTCTTGTGTTGAATTCCGTAGCGAGCGCGGAGGGTGGGTAATGGCGGTGAATGTTTCTCCCGACTCCTGGAACGATTTTCGAGTCTCGCGCGGTCTTCCTTCCCACAATGCACCACGCGAGGCGACTGCGGGCGATTCCGCTCAGTGACCAAAAAGAATCTGCTGTTACTTACGGAATATGAGTATTTGAAACTTCTGAATGAAAATGCATGTATTATGGGCATTGCCGTGTATAGGTTTTCCAATCACTTAATCGCTTTCCTCTGGTAAATTACGTCACGTAGGACTTTCATAGGACTTTCGGCGTTTAAATCCCCGAAGTTCAATGGCAAGGTGCCAGGTGTCAATATCTGATCGTGATATGCTTTACGAATATCTGTCTAGTTCGTAGAAGATTGAAATAAATATGTCGAAGATTATGCCACGCTTTTTTTCCTTGTTAATATCTGGGATATTTGCCTGGTAAAATGGTGATCGTTGCTATCTGCCTCCTAATTACAATGACTTGATGAATGAAAATGGAAACTCAATTCAATGACAGGAGGGATAATGGTATTATCTATCGTGTTCCTTTCCTCATAAGAACTAACATATGCGATAAATACAAATTTAGCAAAGACCATGAAATACGTGGAATATTTCGGAAATCACCTAATCCTAATCGAATTCTAATCTAATCCTAATCAAACGCCGTACCGCCGCCTCTAAAGAAGAGTTGATGCGCCCCTGGTGTTATACGTGACGTCTTACAATATAATTTAGGATACATTTCGCTGTTAAGTGTAACGCCACGTGGCTCTGTAGTTTTAGCCCCTCTGTGACCATGTCGGTGTGGTCGCAGGATAAAGGTCCTTCGCAAAGAGTTGGGGGATACCCCCGGGGACATGGCTCCACTCTTCCTTCCTACCCCCATTGACACGATATGACCAAAAGTGGTTAAGGCGTTACTAATACAGAACCAACCAACCACTGTCGAAGTGAATCAGATAAATGATATTTTTGGATATTTATGCATGACTTAGTTTAATCGATCGTTGAACGTCGGCATTTAATTTAGTTCATGTTGCATTTCGCAACAAGTTTGTCTCGTTCAATTTCTATGTTTCAATTTTCTGTTGAATTTTTAGTTGCTAAAGCGAAAGTGGTTCTCGGGTCTAATTTCTGGAAGAGGTGTACTGTGCGGCTTGGAATTGTAACAATGCCAGCGCGAAACGAGGCCACGGTATACCTCCCCACCCCCCCCCCCCCCCCACCCTCGATAATGGCCTGTATTCGTTACCGGATCTTAAGAAACCATCCTACCGTATCGACTGGGGCAGGTACACATTTGGATAGTTTTGGTGTCTGAGGCATGTCGTGCGGCTGCGCAAGGGACCGCACCTGCCGCCAACTAGCCCTGATACATGGCTCATACGCGCTGGTACCCGACGCGCGAGAGAGCCATGAAGTGCACCCCACATGAGGCCAGGAATTGGTGGGGGTGTTTGTGCATCTTGTAGGCGTTTGCCCTTATCAATAAATCGTCTACCTTCCAAAGCGATAAAAGGTAATTCCACAATTGTTGAACTTTTCTTTCGTTGTCTTATATTCGCTGGGGGGATTTAAAAAAGTGTCATTACTGCCATAAACAACACATTTTTCTCGACACTCGCTCCGCCATTTTGGCTTATTTTCCGTTGCGAGATTCTCAAAGTGACGGAGCGAGTTTGCGTAAACTTGCTATTTAGTGCATGTATAAAAGGCTGACATTGAATTTGAAGCCACGAAAGAAAAGTTTAACACTTGTGGAATTACTTTCCATCACTTTTGGTGGTAGGGTATCTAGTGATAAGGGCAAATAGCTTCATGATGCACTTGCACCCCTACCAATTCCTGGTCTCATGTGGGTTGTACTTCATGACTCTCGCGCGTCGGGTACCAGCGCGTATGAGTCATGTATCAGGGCTAGCCGCCAACATACTGCCTCCTGATCTGAAAAGGCTCTTCCTTGTATGACATTTTTTCAGAATTTTCAGAATACACTGAGAAACCGAAACTTGTTTTCCCAGAAGAGTCTAGTGTGAAGCTGTATACCTCGTTCCTTCCTGTTTTCGCATTTATCAGTAACCAAGTTTTATGTACTCTATGCTTTCGACTCACTCCGCTAGCCGTTGCATAATACCAATGTTTACTTACATTTAAAGACATTCGCAGAAGAAATGCGCTGTATCGGGTGAACGAGGGAAAGAGTCGCTCTCAGTTCGCCCCTGTGACGGCTACTGCAAACATCCATCCATTCATCCATCCATTTACTGGCGGAATCGCTACCTCTTGAATCATTAAGTCAAGGGGAGTTAGGGGAGTTGCACCCCCCCCGCCCCCCCCCCCCCACCTTGGAAATTTTAACATAGACTGTAAAGGTTCTTCGAGCCCCGCCCCACCCGATCGCACGTTTTCAGAGAGCCCCCCCCCCCCCGGTGGCAAGTTCTCAGGGAGCACCCCCCTCCCCCCGACCTTTACAAATGCCTAGACCCGCCCCTAGACATCATAGAGTAATTTCCAACTAGCGCTCATGGGCAAAGCGCTTAGAAATAAGCAGGCTGACAAATGGCGTAGTATAACTTGGTCTAAAAAGTGTAATATGAATTAGGTTATTACCATCTTTGGGTTCATCCTCAATTTTGTTACTTAACGAATGCGTTTTCAGTTATTTCATGGAGTAAAGACTGTCATCTGTTATTGAAACGTTGTAATTGTCTATCTAATAGACAAAGTTAACAAATGAAGACACGAATCCCATCACGCCAAGCCCTCTCGCGCCCATATACGGTGGCTCGATCCAACATGAACCACATACCCAACCCACCCTAACTTTCGTTTATGTATATTTTATTCTCATGTCTGTTACCATGACATAAACCTTTTTGTTCATGGTTTGATTCAAAATGAAATATCATCATAATCGAACCATAACGCAGTGTTCACATTTAAACAAAGCTGGATCCAGACATCTAAATACAGTAATACATCACGACATGACCAGGGAGTATATACATATATATATACACAGCAACATAGTAAATGGCGACAATTCAAAGACATCTTCTCAATCTGGGCCATGCTTTCAGTTTTGCCGACAGCGACAGCTTTTATGGGCAAGGGATGTGATCCCCCGTTCCTAAGAAATTATAGGACATAAGATATGCGCTATTTAGTGTCTCGACCACCCTCTCCCACCCCACCCCCTGTCTACTTACGTTAGCGTGAAATTAGCTACCCCCTCCCCCCTCCCACCTGAAAGACCAAACGCCGGTCAAAACGTATTTTTCCTTAAGGCCAAGAAACGCTCCCCATTCGGAGGGTCATTTGAAGCCCCTCCGATATTTTTCAAATTGGGGTTTTTCGTCTTTTTAAAGCTACTTTCAATGTTGGTTTTCGTCGGGTGCAGCTTGATACTGCCCTGTTTATTGTGGAAGAAATATATCCGATATATCAAGGGTAAGGTATGGTGCAGGGGTCCTGATTAAATCTAGAAAAGTTTTACAATAATAAAAGCATGCATGCCCGCAAGGCTACGCAATATTCGCTTTTACCGCTGCTGTCGGCTGGGAGCAAATTTCAAGATTCTTAAAAAACGTTGAAATCACCTGTAATGTCTTGAATCCTTATAACTTTCAAGAATAAAACATAAAAATAACGAGCTCTGTATATTTAATGCAGCAAAAAACGTCTTGTACCCTTTCAAAAAAGTATGTTATATTTGCGACTGCACTCTTTCTTTTCATCACCTGATACGGTGTTTATTTATTTGACATAGGCGCCCCCCTGGCGAGCGAGCGTAAACGTGCATTTAAGAAGTAGGCGACAACAGAGATACAGGATAATGGTGCCCTAGCGGAATGGGTCGCAGGCAGAGAGTGGATATATAATTGTATAGAATATATATATATCTGACCCAGTACCCTGTACCCAGTACCCTGTAGACATTATCAATAGCCATTCTTTCCAACCAGTGCATGGCTGTGGACGATTTTGTGGACGAGGTAATCACAGCCTGAGCTTGGTGAGGTAGTGACAGCCTGAGCTTGGTGAGGTAATGACAGCCTGACCTTGGTGAGGTAATCACAGCCTGAGCTTGGTGTGGTAGTGACAGCCTGAGCTTGGTGAGGTAGTGACAGCCTGAGCTTGGTTAGATAATGACAGCCTGAGCTTGGTGAGGTAATCACAGCCTGGGTTTGGTGGGGTAATGACAGCCTGAGCTTGGTGAGGTAATGACAGCCTGAGCTTGATGAGGTAGTGACAGCCTGAGCTTGGTGAGGTAATGACAGCCTGAGCTTGGTGAGGTAATGACAGCCTGAGCTTGGTGAGTCAATGACAGCCTGAGCTCGGTGAGGTAATGACAGCCTGAGCTTGGTGAGGTAATGACAGCCTGAGCTTGGTGAGGTAATGACAGCCTGAGCTTGGCGAGGTAGTGACAGCCTGAGCTTGGCGAGATAATGACAGCATGAGCTTGGTGAGGTAAAGACAGCCTGAGCTTGGTGTGGTGATGACAGCCTGAGCTTGGTGAGGTAATGACAGCCTGAGCTTGGTGAGATAGTGAAAGCCTGAGCTTGGCGAGATAATGACAGCCTGAGCTTGGTGAGGTAAAGACAGCCTGAGCTTGGTGTGGTGATGACAGCCTGAGCTTGGTGAGGTAATGACAGCCTGAGCTTGGTGAGGTAGTGACAGCCTGAGCTTGGCGAGGTAATGACAGCCTGAGCTTGGTGAGGTAATACAGCCTGAGCTTGGTGAGGTAATGACAGCCTGACCTTGGTGAGGTAATGACAGCCTGAGCAATGACAGCCTGAGCTTGGTGAGGTAATGACACCCCGAGCTTGGTGAGGTAATCACAGCCAGAGCTTGGTGAGGTAATCACAGTCTGAGCTTGGTGAGGTAATCACAGCCTGAGCTTGGTGAGGTAAAGACAGCCTAAGCTTGGTGAGGTGATGACAGCCTGAGCTTGGTGAGGGAATGACAGCCTGAGCTTGGTGAGGTAATGACAGCCTGAGCTTGGTGAGGTAATCACAGCCTGAGCTTTGTGGGGTAATCACAGCCTGAGCTCGATGAGGTAGTGACAGCCTGAGCTTGGTGAGGTAATGACAGCCTGAGCTTGGTGTGGTGATGACAGCCTGAGCTTGGTGAGGTAATGACAGCCTGAGCTCGGTGAGGTAATGACAGCCTGAGCTTGGTGAGGTAATGACAGCCTGAGCTTGGTGAGGTAATGACAGCCTGAGCTTGGTGAGGTAGTGACAGCCTGAGCTTGGTGAGGTAAAGACAGCCTGGGCTTGGTGTGGTGATGACAGCCTGAGCTTGGTGAGGTAAAGACAGCCTGAGCTTGGTGTGGTGATGACAGCCTGAGCTTGGTGAGGTAATGACAGCCTGAGCTTGGTGAGGTAATGACAGCCTAAGCTTGGTGAGGTAATGACAGCCTGAGATCGGTGAGGTAATGACAGCCTGAGCTTGGTGAGGTAATGACAGCCTGAGCTTAGTGAGTTAAGGACAGCCTGAGCTTGGTGAGGCAGTGACAGCCTGAGCTTGGCGAGATAATGACAGCCTGAGCTTGGTGAGGTAATGACAGCCTGAGCTTGGTGTGGTGATGACAGCCTGAGCTTGGTGAGGTAATGACAGCCTGAGCTTGGTGAGATAGTTACAGCCTGAGCTTGGCGAGATAATGACAGCCTAAGCTTGGTGAGGTAATGACAGCCTGAGCTTGGTGAGGTAATGACAGCCTGAGCTCGGTGAGGTAATGACAGCCTGAGCTTGGTGAGGTAATGACAGCCTGAGCTTGGTGAGGTAATGACAGCCTGAGCTTGGTGAGGTAATGACAGCCTGAGCTTGGTGAGGTAGTGACAGCCTGAGCTTGGCGAGATAATGACAGCCTGAGCTTGGCGAGATAATGACAGCCTGAGCTTGATGAGGTAATGACAGCCTGAGCTTGGTGAGGTAATGACAGCCTGAGCTTGGTGAGGTAATGACAGCCTGAGCTTGGTGAGGTAGTGACAGCCTGAGCTTGGTGAGGGAATGACGGCCTGAGCTTGGTGAGGTAATGACAGCCTGAGCTTGGTGAGGTAATGACCGCCTGAGCCTGGTGTGGTAGTGACAGCCTGAGCTTGGTGAGGCAATGACAGCCTGAGCTTGGTGAGGTAATGACAGCCTGAGCTTGGTGAGGTAATGACAGCCTAAGCTTGGTGAGGTAATGACAGCCTGAGCTTGGTGAGGTAATGACAGCCTGAGCTTGGTGAGGTAATGACAGCCTGGGCTCGGTGAGGTAATGACAGCCTGACCTTGGTGAGGTAATGACAGCCTGGGCTTGGTGAAGTAATGACAGCCTGAGCTTGGTGAGGTAATGACAGCCTGAGCTTGGTGAGGTAATGACAGCTTGGTGAGGTAATGACAGCCTGAGCTTGGCGAGATAATGACAGCCTGAGCTTGCTGAGGTAAAAACAGCCTGAGCTTGGTGAGGTAATGACAGCCTGAGCTTGGTGAGGTAATCACAGCCTGACCTTGGTGAGGTAATGACAGCCTGAGCTTGGTGAGGTAATGACAGCCTGGGCTTGGTGAGGTAATGACAGCCTGAGCTTGGTGAGGTAGTGACAGCCTGAGCTTGGTGAGGTAATGGCAGCCTGAGCTTGGCGAGATAATGACAGCCTGAGCTTGGTGAGGTAAAGACAGCCTGAGCTTGGTGATGTAATGACAGCCTGAGCTTGGTGAGATAATGACAGCCTGAGCTTGGTGAGGTAATGGCAGCCTGAGCTTGGCGAGATAATGACAGCCTGAGCTTGGTGAGGTAAAGACAGCCTGAGCTTGGTGATGTATTGACAGCCTGAGCTTGGCGAGATAATGACAGCCTGAGCTTGGTGAGGTAATGACAGCCTGAGCTTGGCGAGATAATGACAGCCTGAGCTTGCTGAGGTAAAGACAGCCTGAGCTTGGTGAGGTAATGACAGCCTGAGCTTGGTGAGGTAATCACAGCCTGACCTTGGTGAGGTAATGACAGCCTGAGCTTGGTGAGGTAATGACAGCCTGAGCTTGGTGAGGCAATGACAGCCTGAGCTTGGTGAGGTAATGGCAGCCTGAGTTTGGTGAGGAAATGACAGCCTGAGCTTGGCGAGGTAATGGCAGCCTGAGCTTGGTGAGGTAATGACAGCCTGAGCTTGGTGAGGTAATGACAGCCTGAGCTTTGTGAGGTAATGACAGCCCGAGCTTGGTGAGGTAATGACAGCCTGAGCTTGGTGAGGTAATGAAAGCCTGAGCTTGGCGAGGTAATGACAACCTGAGCTTGGTGAGGTAATGACAGGCTGAGCTTGGTGAGGTAATGACAGCCTGAGCTTGGTGAGGTAATGACAGCCTGAGCTTGGTGAGGTAATGACAGCCGGAGCTTGGTGAGATAATGACAGCCTGAGCTTGGTGAGGTAATGACAGCCTGAGCTTGGTGAGGTAATGACAGCCTGAGCTTGGTGAGATAATGACAGCCTGAGCTTGGTGAGGTAATGACAACCTGAGCTTGGTGAGGTGATGACAGCCTGAGTTTGGTGAGGTAATGACAGCCTGAGTTTGGTGAGGTAATGACAGCCTGAGCTTGGTGAGGTAATGAAAGCCTGAGCTTGGCGAGGTAATGACAACCTGAGCTTGGTGAGGTAATGACAGCCTGAGCTTGGTGAGGTAATCTCAGCCTAAGCTTGGTGAGGTAATGACAGCCTGAGCTTGGTGAGGTAATGAAAGCCTGAGCTTGGTGAGATGATGACAGCCTGAGCTTGGTGAGGTAATGACAACCTGAGCTTGGTGAGGTAATGACAGCCTGAGCTTGGTGAGATGATGACAGCCTGAGCTTGGTGAGGTAATGACAGCCTGAGCTTGGTGAGGTAATGACAACCTGAGCTTGGTGAGGTAATGACAGCCTGAGCTTGGTGAGGTAATGACAGCCTGAGCTTGGTGAGGTAATGACAGCCTGAGCTTGGTGAGGTAATGACAGCCTGAGCTTGGTGAGGTAATGACAACCTGAGCTTGGTGAGGTAGTGACAGCCTGAGCTTGGTGAGGTAATGACAGCCTGAACTTGGTGAGGTAATGACAGCCTTAGCTTGGTGAGGTAATGACAGCCTGAGCTTGGTGAGGTAATGACAGCCTGACCTTGGTGAGGTAATGACAGCCTGGGCTTGGTGAAGTAATGACAGCCTGAGCTTGGTGAGGTAATGACATCCGGATAAGATAAGATAAGATAAGATAAGATAAAGTTTTATTTAACGTCGGTATGTAAAAGTCAACAATAAACATTAGCACACGTGCTATTGACCGACAATGATAAAATGACATGAGCGGATGAGATATATATACATATGACAATGAAAATATAACAATCTTTGCATCTCATAAAACCTTACCCATTAGCTATGTTACATAATGTGCACGAATTACAGTGACACAAGAACACATCCGAGGTTGACAGCGTTGTTTTAAATTGCTTGGCAGATTTGGCTAACTTCGTTTCCTTGTTGAGCATGTTCCATAGCTTGCTACCTTGATACTTCAATGAATTATGGCCATAGGCTGTTGTCTTAACGCGTGGCATACATAAATTTGGCCCATTTTTTAAAATGTAATTGTTTTCCTTCACGTTATACATGTCCTCAAGATAACTCGGCCCAATCTTGTTGATACTCTTGTAAACTTCTAATGATATGCAGCGCAATCGTTCAACATATAGCAATGGTCTACCCGCTCTCTTCCTCAACTCTGCGTATTCTGATCTAAAGTCATTAAACACATACCTCAATGCCCGCTCCTGTATCTTTTCAATCTTACGCATATTTTTCATATCACAAAAATGCCATACAACGGGACAATAATTAAAATGTGAAAGAATAAAAGCATGAAATAACGTAAGTTTGCTATCAACATCCATTAATTTAGAAACTCTAGCTAAGACATTGAGACTTTTTCCAGCCTTCTTGCATAAACTTGAGAAATATATCCGATATATCAAGGATAACGTATGGTGCAGGGGTCCTGATTAAATCTAGAAAAGTTTTACAATATTAAAAGCTTGCAGGCGAGCATAGTATTTCGGTTTATGCATCCGTATCTTACCTATATGAATGGGTTATGCGGTTCGTACCTATCTTGAGGTTATTTACATTGTTATTTATGCACTAGTTGAAACGGCTCGTGATATTTGACGTGTCTAGTTACTGATGTCAATACCAAACATTTCCAAACGACACAATAGTACCCAGGACATATATCCAGCTTCCCGTACGGTGGCGCTAAGCAAGATTCGATTTTACCGCTGCTGTCGGCCGGGAGCAAATTTCAAGATTCTTAATAGACGGTGAAATCAGCTCTAATGTCTTGAAACATTATAATTTTCAACAATAAAACATAAAAATAACGAGCTCTGTGTATTTAATACGGCAAAAAGCATCTTGTACCCTTTCAAAAAAGTTTTAATGGTGACTGAACTCTTTCTTTTCGTCACCTGATACCGTGTGTTATTAGGCTCAGGCTGGGTTACCGGCACTAATTTGTAGAAAGGCGCGGCGCATTTTTCCTATCAATTTGCGCGGCGCACTTTTCCTATCAATTTGCGCAGCGCCGCCCTGGCGAGCGAGCGTAAAAATGCATTGAAAAAGTAGGCGACAACAGAGATATAGGATAATGGAGCCCCAGCGGAGTGAGTTGAAGGCAGAGAGTGGACATAAAC
Source organism: Arenicola marina (assembly GCA_964019135.1). Classification (NCBI taxonomy): domain Eukaryota; kingdom Metazoa; phylum Annelida; class Polychaeta; family Arenicolidae; genus Arenicola; species Arenicola marina. Next base: position 14,555,907 of record OZ025261.1, on the reverse strand, counting down.
ATGCACTAGTACACAATTCTACTTGCACACACGATATCACAACCTGCCATCTGAATTATAACATAGAAGATATATATATCCCCCTGCAAAAATTAAAGTTCTCACGACCTAGTGTCTTTTTTTTACTAGACTTAGTATCTCGTTCACATGTGTACCCGTATTGTAAAGTTCTCACTTTTTATTCAATTTTTTATCGGGGGTTTGTGGGGGTAAGCCTATACCCCCCCCCCCTCCCACCCGGGCCTACGCTCACTGACGCGTTAGCCTAAGTTAGGTGTTTCAATGAAATGACGGTCTGGCTTTTCCATGGAGGGTTCCTACAACGCTCGCCCTGGTATTGTAAGTAAGATATTTCGCAAACAGAAACATAACTTAAACGGTTTTGTGGACTCGCATCCTGTTCTGGTTTGGGCAAGCATCCTGGTCTTCTTTGGGAAAGCCCCTAAGAAACAATCTGAACCAATACCCTATCACCAACCGTGATCTAGACATTATGAATAGCCATTCTTTCCAAAAAGTGCATGACCGGACAATTTTTTATTCAAACAGTAGATTGTTAGAGGAAGTGATGTGAGAAAGAAAAAAATCAAGCTCTCCGCCCCAGTCAGTCATGCATGCATCCGCTGCTTGGTGGGCGGCGAGGCTTGGTGGGCGGCGAGGCTTGGTGGGCGGCGTGGGCGGCGAGGCTTGGTGGGCGGCGAGGCTTGGTGGGCGGCGAGGCTTGGTGGGCGGCGTGGGCGGCGAGGCTTGGTGGGCGGCGAGGCTTGGTGGGCGGCGAGGCTTGGTGGGCGGCGAGGCTTGGTGGGCGAGGTTTGGCGCGTGTGTGTAATGACAACCTGAGCTTGGTGAGGTAATGACAGCCTGAGCTTGGTGAGGTAATGACAGCCAGAGCTTGGTGAGGTAATGACAGCCTGAGTTTAGTGAGGTAATGACAGCCAGAGCTTGGTGAGGTAATCACAGCCTGAGCTTGGTGAGGTAATGATAGCCAGAGCTTGGTGAGGTAATGACAGCCTGAGTTTAGTGAGGTAATGACAGCCAGAGCTTGGTGAGGTAATGACAGCCTGAGTTTGGTGAGGTAATCACAGCCTGAGCTTGGTGAGGTAATGACAGCCCGACCTTGGTGAGGTGATGACAGCCTGAGTTTGGTGAGGTGATGACAGCCTGAGCTTGGTGAGGTAATGACAGCCTGAGTTTGGTGAGGTAATGACAGCCAGAGCTTGGTGAGGTAATGACAGTCTGAGTTTGGTGAGGTAATCACAGCCTGAGCTTGGTGAGGTAATGACAGCCTGAGTTTAGTGAGGTAATAACAGCCAGAGCTTGGTGAGGTAATGACAGCCTGAGTTTGGTGAGGTAATCACAGCCTGAGCTTGGTGAGGTAATGACAGCCCGACCTTGGTGAGGTGATGACAGCCTGAGTTTGGTGAGGTGATGACAGCCTGAGCTTGGTGAGGTAATGACAACCTGAGCTTGGTGAGGTAATGACAGCCTTAGCTTGGTGAGGTAATCACAACCTGAGCTTGGTGAGGTAATGACAGCCTGAGCTTGGCGAGGTAATGACAACCTGAGCTTGGTGAGGTAATGACAGCCTTAGCTTGGTGAGGTGATGACAGCCTGAGCTTGGTGAGGTAATGACAGCCAGAGCTTGGTGAGGTAATCACAGCCTGAGCTTGGTGAGGTAATGACAGCCTGAGTTTAGTGAGGTAATGACAGCCAGAGCTTGGTGAGGTAATCACAGCCTGAGCTTGGTGAGGTAATGACAGCCAGAGCTTGGTGAGGTAATGACAGCCTGAGTTTAGTGAGGTAATGACAGCCCGACCTTGGTGAGGTGATGACAGCCTGAGTTTGGTGAGGTGAAGACAGCCTGAGCTTGGTGAGGTAATGACAGCCTGAGTTTAGTGAGGTAATGACAGCCAGAGCTTGGTGAGGTAATGACAGCCTGAGTTTGGTGAGGTAATGACAGCCTGAGCTTGGTGAGGTAATGACAGCCCGACCTTGGTGAGGTGATGACAGCCTGAGTTTGGTGAGGTGATGACAGCCTGAGCTTGGTGAGATAATGACAGCCTGAGCTTGGTGAGGTAATGACAGCCTGAGCTTGGCGAGGTAATCACAACCTGAGCCTGGTGAGGTAATGACAGCCTGAGCTTGGCGAGGTAATGACAACCTGAGCTTGGTGAGGTAATGACAGCCTTAGCTTGGTGAGGTGATGACAGCCTGAGCTTGGTGAGGTAATGACAGCCTGAGCTTGGTGAGGTAATGACAGCCTGAGCTTGGCGAGGTAATGACAACCTGAGCTTGGTGAGGTAATGACAGCCTTAGCTTGGTGAGGTAATCACAACTTGAGCTTGGTGAGGTAATGACAGCCTGAGCTTGGCGAGGTAATGACAACCTGAGCTTGGTGAGGTAATGACAGCCTTAGCTTGGTGATGTGATGACAGCCTGAGCTTGGTGAGGTAATGACAGCCTGAGCTTGGTGAGGTAATGACAGCCTGAGCTTGGCGAGGTAATGACAACCTGAGGTTGGTGAGGTAATGACAGCCTTAGCTTGGTGAGGTAATCACAGCCTGAGCTTGGTGAGGTAATCACAGCCTGAGCTTGGTGAGATGATGACAGCCTGAGCTTGGTGAGGTAATGACAGCCTGAGCTTGGTGAGGTAATGACAGCCTGAGCTTGGTGAGGGAATGACAGCCTGAGCTTGGTGAGGTAATGACAGCCTGAGCTTGGTGAGGTAATGACAGCCTGAGCTTGGCGAGGTAATGACAGCCTGAGCTTGGTGAGGTAATGAAAGCCTGAGCTTGGTTAGATAATGACAGCCTGAGTTTGGTGAGGTAATGACAGCCTGAGCTTGGCGAGGTAATGACAGCCTGAGCTTGGTGAGGCAATCACAGCCTGAGCTTGGTGAGGTAATCACAGCCTGAGCTTGGTGAGGTAATCACAGCCTGAGCTTGGTGAGGTAATCACAGCCTGAGCTTGGTGAGGTAATCACAGCCTGAGCTTGGTGAGGTAATGACAGCCTGAGCTTGGTGAGATCATGTTCCGCAATTACGCTCCTTTGCACGTATTAACCTAGAGCAGAGCCTCCATCCACGGCGTCCTCTGCGCAAAGGAATCCTGGAACGCCAGCAACATCGAATGCGCTAAGTTACTGTCATGAATCTTGGGGGACGGCGCGACAGCTCAGAGGGCTAGAGCGCTCGCATTGAATGCTCTGGTCGCCTGGGAGCCTAACGGCACGTGGGTCGGTGGTTCGAGCCCTGCTGTGGCCATGTCTGTGTGGTCGCAGTTGCAGGATAAATGTCCCATGTCTTTCTTCGTAAAGAGTAGGGGGTTACCCCCGGGGACATGGCTCCACAATCCCTTCCTTCTCCCATTGACGCGATATGCACGTGGGTCGGTGGTTCGAGCCCTGCTGTGGCCATGTCTGTCTGATCGCAGTTGCAGCATAAAGATCCCATGTCTTTCTTCGTAAAGAGTAGGGGGTTACCCCCGCGGACAATCCTGAATTCAGCGTCCTGAATAACCCGTTATAACATCCGTCATAACACCCGTCATAACACCCGTCATAACACCCGTCATAACACTCGTCATAACACCTGTCATAACACCCGTCATAACACCCGTCATAACACCCGTCATAACACTCGTCATAGCACCCGTCATAACACTCGTCATAACACCCGTCATAACACCCGTCATAACATCCGTCATAGCACCCGTCATAACACGCGTCATAACACCCGACCTAACACAAGACACCCGTAATAACACCCGTCATAGCAATTATCATAACACCCGTCATAACACACATTTTAACACCTGACCTAACACTAGATATAACACCCGTCATGCCACCCGTCATAACACCCGTCATAACACCCGACATAGCACCCGACATAACACCCGTTATAACACCCGACATAACACCCGACATAACACCTGTCATAACACCTGTCATAACACCCGTCATAACAATCATCATAACACCCGTCATAACACCCGTCATAACACCCGTCATAACACCCGTCATAACACCCGTCATAACACCCGTCATAACACCCGTCATAACACCCGTCATAACACCCGTCATAACACCCGACCTAACACTAGACACCCGTAATAACATCCGTCATAGCAATCATCACAACACCCGTCATAACAATCATCATAACACCCGTCATAACAATCATCATAACACCCGTCATAACACCCGTCATAACACCCGTCATAACACCCGTCATAACACCCGTCATAACACCCGTCATAACACCCGTCATAACACCCGTCATAACACCCGTCATAACACCCGACCTAACACTAGACACCCGTAATAACATCCGTCATAGCAATCATCACAACACCCGTCATAACACCCGTTATGACACCCGTAATAAGAACAAATCGAGATCTCGAGATAACAAGTCGAGGTCTCTACTTAATACGTCGGCATCTCTACTTAATAAGCTGAGGTCTCTACTCAGTAAGTCGAGGTCTCTACTTAATAAGTAGAGATCTCGAGAAAATAAGTCGAGATCTCGAGAAAATAAGTTGCGATCTCGAGATAATAAGTCGCGATCCCGCGATAATAAGTCGAGGTCTCTAATTAATAAGTCGAGATCTCGAGATAATAAGTCGAGATCTCTACTTAAGAAGTCGAGGTCTCTACTTAATAAGTCGAAATCTCGAGATAATAAGTCGAGATCTCGAGATAATAAGTCGAGGTCTCTACTTAACAACTCAAGATCTCAAGATAATAAGTCGAGGTCTCCACTTAATAAGTCGAGATCTGGAGATAATAACTCGAGATCTCGAGATAATAAGTCGTTTGGTCCCCAGCGGGAGTCGAACTCAAAATCTCCCGATCTCAAGTCACCCACTCTACTTCTTCGGCTAAAGGGGTGATCCCTCTAGCCGAGGCCAGTAGGAATGGTTTGACTCACTGCTACACTAACAACAACCATTTGTCAATTCATGTTGACCAACCATCAAGAATTACCCCCACCTCCGAGTCAATCCTTGATCAATTTATCAGCTCAAATGCCTGTTTAGTGTGTAATGTAGAAGTGCTATCACCTGTGTGCACAAGTGACCACTCAGCAATATCTTGTAATCTGTCCTTCCGCATCAATTAGTGAAATACCTACAAACGCCTCGTATGGTATTATAATAAGGCAGATTTTAATCGTTTTAAGAACCTTTTGCTTGCCCACAATTGGGACCCGTGCTTTGCCAGTAGCGACTCCGATTTGGCATGCGAATCCTGGACTGAACATTTTTTAAGTATATGTAAGAAGTGTATTCCGAACAATATTGTGACTATAAGGCCTGATGACAAAACTTTCTACAATAATTACCTTAGGCGTCTTAAGAGGAAACTAGATAGATCTCATCGTAAGGCCAAACAAACTAAATCTGCTCTCGAGTGGAACCTTTATCGATGCATGCGTAGTTATTATGTTTCACATGTGCGAGAAGCTAAGACCAAGTGCGACGAAAGTCCAGAGAAATCTTTAGAAATAGATAAAAACATCACTCCAAAGCGCTGGTGGAAACTATCCAATCTATTTTAGGGATAGCAGCAAGCGACGGTTACCCTGCACTCGATGTGAACGGTACTTATGTGTCAAATGACGTGGACAAAGCCAGTTGTTTTAATAATTGTTTTTACAACAAACTAAATTAGATAACGATGAGGCCTGTTTATTGGATACACATATGTGATCGAATACTACTGGTTTAGGTCATATTGAGGTTACAGAAAAGGATGTCTATGACCTTCTTGTAAATATCGATATAAGCAAAGCGAGCGGTTACGTTGGAGTTATGCATGGGCTCACAGAAACTACAGGTTGTCCATGATCATAAACATCTCGGACTAACGCTCAATAGCAAATTATCTTGGTCCCCTCACATTAATGAAATATATCATAAAGTTATGAGGAGAGTGGGTATGCTCTCGCGATTAAAGTACACGTTGGGTCGTAGGTCCCTGGATATTATGTACAAAAGCTTCATTAGACCGTCAATGGAGTATGCTTGTGTGGTATTGGACGGCTGTTTGCAAGCAGACTCGAATCGATTAGAATCGATGCAGCTGAGGGCGGGTAGGTTGGTTTGTGGAGCTATTAAATATACAAGCCATCTCCATATTTACAATGAACTGGGATGGGACAAACTCGCCACGCGGAGGGAGACGTTTAAACTGTTGCTTTTTCACAAACTGTTGTATACTAGAGTTCCCGAATACTTGTTCAATTCAATTCCTTTGTTCCCAGTACAATCAGAAGGTGGAACGAACTGCCCGTTCATATTCGAACAACTACCGATTTCAATGAGTTTAAGAGACAACTGTGTAAGAAAACAGACCTCCACAGTTTAAGGAAGCTTTATTATCTAGGAAGTCGGAAGACAAATGTCATTCAAGCGCGACTAAGGATGAATTGCAGTACTTTAAATGCTCGTCTATTTCATATGCATATTGTTGACAGCCCGCGGTGCAACATACACAAACGACCGCGAAATACTGATGGAAAAAATAGTTACTCCTACCCCGATGTCACTAGGAACACCTCTTTTGGTAACCCATCCCTGTCTTACGCTACAAATGTAGAAATCTTCACAGCTGTCCATAAATATATTGAAAATAGTAAACGCTTTAAATAGACATCGCGTGTACCTATCGCTGCGTCAGCAAATCATCGAACTAATGGTTAATATAGTGTAATATTTTTTTAATCTGTATATACTGGTATGTGTGTGTGTGTTATATTATATATTAATATTATGCAAAAGGAATTAATATAGGCCTTGCCTGTTTTCCTATTGTGAAATGAAAAAAAATATGTTTAAACCGAGTCCTGGATCAGGGTCATCCATCCCCGGCATCCTCTCCCCTAAGTGTCTCCTGGATCACGGCCACCATCCCCGGCATCCCTTCCTCCAAAGGACTACTGGATCAGGGTCTCCATCCCCTGCATCCTCTCCCCTAAGTGTCTCCTGGATCAGGGCCCCCATCCCCGGCATCCTCACCCCCAAAGGGTCCTGGATCAGGGCCTCCATCCCCGGCATCCTCTCCCCCAAAGAACTACTGGATCAGGGCCTCCATCCCCTGCATCCTCTCCCCTAAGTGTCTCCTGGATCAGGGCCCCCATCCCCGGCATCCTCACCCCCAAAGGGTCCTGGATCAGGGCCCCCATCCCCGGCATCCTCACCCCCAAAGGGTCCTGGATCAGGGCCACCATCCCCGGCATCCTCTCCCCCAAAGGACTACTGGATCAGGGCCTCCATCCCCTGCATCCTCTCCCCTAAGTGTCTCCTGGATCAGGGCCCCCATCCCCGGCATCCTCACCCCCAAAGGGTCCTGGATCAGGGCCTCCATCCCCGGCATCCTCTCCCCCAAAGGGCTACTGGATCAGGGTCATCCATCCCCTGCATCCTCTCCCCTAAGTGTCTCCTGGATCAGGGCCCCCATCCCCGGCATCTTCACCCCCAAAGGGTCCTGGATCAGGGCCTCCATCCCCGGCATCCTCTCCCCCAAAGGGCTACTGGATCAGGGTCATCCATCCCCTGCATCCTCTCCCCTAAGTGTCTCCTGGATCAGGGCCCCCATCCCCGGCATCCTCACCCCCAAGGGAGTCCTGGATCAGAGCCTCCGTCCCCGGCACCCCCTCTCCCAAAGGAGTCCTGGATCAGGGCCTCCATCCCCTGCATCCTCTCCCCTAAGTGACTCATGGATCAGGGCCTCCATCCCCGAAATCCTCTCCCCCAAAGGACTCCTGGATCAGGGCCTCCATCCCTGGCATCCTTTCCCCCAAAGAAATCCTGGATCAGGGCCTCCATCCCCTGCATCCTCTCCCCTAAGTGACTCATGGATCAGGGCCTCCATCCCCTGCATCCTCTCCCCCAAAGGACTCCTGGATCAGGGCCTCCATCCCTGGCATCCTTTCCCCCAAAGAAATCCTGGATCAGGGCCTCCATCCCCTGCATCCTCTCCCCTAAGTGACTCATGGATCAGGGCCTCCATCCCCGAAATCGTCTCCCCCAAAGGACTCCTGGATCAGGGCCTCCATCCCTGGCATCCTTTCCCCCAAAGAAATCCTGGATCAGGGCCTCCATCCCCGGCATCCTCTCTCCCAAATGAGTCATGGATCGGATCCTCCAACCCTGGCATCCTTTCCCCCAAAGAAATCCTGCATCAGCGCCTCCATCCCCGGCATCCTCTCTCCCTAAGGAGTCCTGGAGCAGGGCCATCCATCCATAGCATCCTCTCTCCCACAGGATTCGTTGATCATGTCCTCCAACCCCGGCATCCTCTCCCCCAAAGGACTCCTGGAGCAGGGCCTCCATCCCCGGCATCCTCTCCCCCAAAGGAGTCCTGAATCATGGCCTTCAGCCCCGGCATCCTCTCCCTCAAAGGACTCTTAGATCAGGGCTTCCATCCCCGGCATCCTCTCCCCTAAAGGAGTCCTGAATCACGCCCTCCATCCCCGGCATCCCCTCCCCCAAAGGAATCCTGGATCAGGGCCTCCATCCCCGGCATCCTCTCCCTCAAAGGAATCCTTGATCATGGCCCCCACCCCCGGCATTCTCTCCCCCAAAGGACTCATGGATCAGGACCTCTATCCTCAGAATCTTCTCTCCTAAATGACTCATGGATCAGGTCCCCATCCCCGGCATCCTCTCCCCCAAACGTGTCCTGGATCGTGACCTTCATCCCCGGCATCCTCTCCGCCAAAGGAGTCCTGGATCAGGGCCCCCATCCCCAGCATCCTTTCCCCCAAAGGACTCATGGATCAGGGCCTCTATCCGCAGCATCCTCTCCCCTAAATGACTCATGGATCAGGCCCCCATCCCCGGCATCCTCTCTCCCAAAGGAGTCCTGGATCAGGGCCCCCATCCCCGGCATCCTCTCTTCCAAAGGAATCCTGGATCAGGGCCTCGATCCCCGGCATCCGATCCCCTAAGTGACTCATGGATCAGGGCCTCCATCCCCGGCATCCTCTCTTCCAAAGGAATCCTGGATCAGGGCCTCCATCCCCTGCATCCTCTCCCCTAAGTGACTCATGGATCAGGGCCTCCATCCCCTGCATCCTCTCCCCTAAAGGAGTGCTGAATCATGCCCTCCATCCCCGGCATCCTCTTTTCCAAAGGAGTCCTAGATCAGGGCCTCCATCCCCGAAATCCTCTCCCTCAAAGGACTCCTGGATCAGGACCTCCATCCCTGGCATACTTTACCCAAAAAAAATCCTGGATCAGGGCCTCCATCTCCGGCATCCTCTCCCTCAAAAGAATCCTGGATCAGGGCCTCCATCCCCTGCATCCGATCCCCTAAGTGACTCATGGATCAGGGCCTCCATCCCCGGCATCCTCTCCCCTAAAGGAGTGCTGAATCATGCCCTCCATCCCCGGCATCCTCTTTTCCAAAGGAGTCCTAGATCAGGGCCTCCATCCCCGAAATCCTCTCCCTCAAAGGACTCCTGGATCAGGGCCTCCATCCCTGGCATACTTTACCCCAAAAAAATCCTGGATCAGGGCCTCCATCTCCGGCATCCTCTCCCTCAAAAGAATCCTGGATCAGGGCCTCCATCCCCTGCATCCGATCCCCTAAGTGACTCATGGATCAGGGCCTCCATCCCCGGCATCCTCTCCCTCAAAGGACTCCTGGATCAGGGCCTCCATCCCTGGCATACTTTACCCCAAAAAAATCCTGGATCAGGGCCTCCATCTCCGGCATCCTCTCCCTCAAAAGAATCCTGGATCATCGCCTCCATCCCCGGCATCCTGTCCTCCAAAGAAATCCTGCATCAGGGCTGCCATCTCCGGCATCCTCTCTCCCAAAGAAATCCTGGATCAGGGCCTCCATCCCCGGCATCCTCTCCCTCAAAAGAATCCTGGATCATCGCCTCCATCCCCGGCATCCTGTCCCCCAAAGGACTCTTGAATCAGGGCTTCCATCCCCGCCATCCTCGCCCCTAAAGGAGTGCTGAATCATGCCCTCCATCCCCGGCATCCTCTTTTCCAAAGGAGTCCTAGATCAGGGCCTCCATCCCCGAAATCCTCTCCCTCAAAGGACTCCTGGATCAGGGCCTCCATCCCTGGCATACTTTACCCCAAAAAAATCCTGGATCAGGGCCTCCATCTCCGGCATCCTCTCCCTCAAAAGAATCCTGGATCAGGGCCTCCATCCCCGGCATCCTGTCCCCCAAAGAAATCCTGAATCACGCCCTCCATCTCCGTCATCCTCTCTCCCAAAGAAATCCTGGATCAGGGCCTCCATCCCCGGCATCCTCTCCCTCAAAAGAATCCTGGATCATCGCCTCCATCCCCGGCATCCTGTCCCCCAAAGGACTCTTGAATCAGGGCTTCCATCCCCGCCATCCTCGCCCCTAAAGGAGCCCTGAATCATGACCTCCATCCACGGCATCCTATCCCTCAGAAAAAATGCAAGATCAGGGCCTCTATCGCCGGCATCCTCTCCCCCAAATGACTCCTGGATCAGGGTTTTTACCCCCGCATCCTCTCCCCAAAGGAGTCCGGGATTTTGGATCTTCCCTAAAGGAGTCATGGATCAGGGCCATCCATCCCGGCATTCTCTCTCCCAAAAGGACTCCTGGAGCAGGGCCTCCGACCCCAGCATCCTCTCCCCCAAAGGAGTCCTCGATCAGGGCCATAACAAGAGACCATTTATGAATACCTCCCTACTCCACAATATGAACATTTCCGGCGGCGATTAAATGCAGCCTATCATTTAAATTCCAGTTAAACTATAGGGAATTAACTAAACATTACACAAAATTTAATTTTTTTTTAATCATACAGTAGCTTTTGCACGACCACCCAACTTGCCATGGGCACCCGCCTCAGCGCGCTGATGATGACGTCACCGGCGATAAAGCGACCAGTAGGATTCATGAGCAGTCGACGCCATAATATATTCGAGGACCCCGCCCGACATACAATACCTAATATACATAAGAGTACGCTACTCGCCATGGCTGCCGCCCAGGGTGCCCTCGCTTCGACCCCTCTGGCTTTCGGCATAAGTCCGTCCCCTATGGCTTCACTCGGGCAAAATGTCTCGTTGGTCGGGCTTTGGTCAGTGATGAGGACTGAGGTGAGCGGATTTAGGAAGAATGAACACTTAATGTAACGCGTGGTCGGTGAAGCCGTGTTGCATTAGAAAGGGGGGGGGTGGTGGCGGCAGGGCGGGGTGGGAGTGGAGTCAGGGATACCAATTTTGATTTGACTCGTAGAGTAGCGGGCCATAGTTCGGCAAGCGGCAGTCGATGACTTCTGTCGTTTCTGTCTTAAAAACTCACTCTCACTGAAGGGTGTATGGACAGGGCCGGTCGTACTACCAGAACGGCCGTATGGGTTCGGGTGGGTGGGGTTGCGGTCTATAGGGGTGGAGGTAGGAGAGGTGCGTGAAGCTAGCAGCCGGGTCGATTGGCGGGCCATGTGCATACTGAGCAGCACGAGGTGAAGGCAGGGGATGACGATGGCAAAATATGGTTGGAACAGCTTCAGGCTTCAGCCTCAGCTTTATAGATTCGTTAGGTCTTCTGCCTACGTGCTTAGCTTACAGATCTTCCTCAAAGCAGTGGTCGGAACATACTCTTGCATGTTTGGCGGGTTTAAAACTCACACCGGCAATCTTGCCGCCAAAGCTGCTGGTCGTTTAGTGGATAGCGGTAGAAAGATATGTTTACTGTCATTTTTGCACTTGAATTGTTACAGCCAACCCGATGAACAGTACATCAAATGCATCGATGGTTCAAATTTATAAGTCAAATTCGCTTGTCATTATTCATGAGAGGTGTTAAGCTGACAGCTTGCCCAAACAAGCACCGCCTTTTCGTATGTAAACACATTTTTGCTTCAGCGGAGGGTGGTCGTGGGTGACGTCAACGCCTTGCGTGTGATTGGCTAACTTTGGTCACGTGTTCAGAACATGTCGACACCCGCCTTATGGGCGAAAATAAGTGTTTTCTAGTGTTGATGTGCGAATTTCTGGATGATGGTTTCCTTTTAAACAAAACGATTAACGGCAAATTAATTTGATACCAACAGAGTTTTATCACATTGCAGAGTTTTTTATCACATTGCAGACGGCCGGTATTTTCTTTTAACTATGACCTAATTGAGGCCTGTTGAGAAATGCGTTTAAATTATCTACCATATATATATCATACCAGTAGCAGAATCGTACACTGTCACAAATTGCTTAATTGTTACAGAATGTCTAGGCGTTTGAGTGAACTTAAAACCTCCGAAGCTTATCAAGTTGGAAGCTGCCGTCCTGTGTGAGCCATTAAGGTATGTTTTAAATATGACGATTAAAGGTAATGCATTTCCAAAAGATCTGCAATACGCTGAAGTGACACCTATATTCGAGAAAAAGGACAACTTAGATAAAGAAAACTACAGGCCGGTAAGTGTTCTCCCCTACATTTCCAAGCTTTACGAAAAGATATTTTCAAATCTAAATTAAACAATGTTCCCTAACCTAGATTTCTTTAGATTCTTTTTCTGTTGTACAAGGTCATGGGTAGACACTATCCCCACAGAAAGAAATTATGTTGCAATTAGTTCCAGGTCCAACCCATATGGTGCGAGCATGACTGGACTATAGTGAACCAAACTGGACACATCTGCCATTCACCCTGGCATGGCGGGAGTGAGCCGGGTGCTGTTTCTTGTGAATACGGTTCAAACTGGCACGGAGCTGCATCAATTGCAATAGTGCTCTTTAGTTTCGCTCTTACCCACTACTCTCTATTACATTCAAAGAAAGATCGCTTTCATGCAGCGACGACACGAGGACTCCATCGCAAGCCCCGGCGGAGTAAGGTGGGGGTAATTACAGTGGGCACGCAGCGCGCGATTCATTGGGTTCCCCTTTGACGTCACACGCGCTGATGCTAATTCGCGATGCTCTTCAAAAATGAAAAGTGGGTGGTGCTCTTCAAAGAGGCCGTACGGCATGAGGTTTTCTTTCAAAAATAGCAGCTATGTATCTATGTAGTCTTCCGGGTATGGTATCCGCCTTGAGTTCGGTTAACAAACAAACATGTGGCGCGTGCCCGTTGACACGCTATACCGAGAACAGGGGCATGGGTTATGGGGGTAGGTGTGGGCATGGGGATGGTTGGGGGGATGGAGGTGGCGATGGGGTGGGGGTGGGCATGGGGATGGTTGGGGGGATGGAGGTGGGGATTGGGGTGGATGTGGGCATGGGAATTGTTGGGTGGATGGAGGTGGCGATGGGGGTGAGTGTGGGCATGGGGATGGTTTGGGGGATGGAGGAGGCGATGGGGTGGGTGTGGGCATGGGGATGGTTGGGGGGATGGAGGTGGCGATGGGGGTGGGGGTAGACAAGGGAATGCTTGTGGTGGTGCGCATGGGGATGGGGGTGGGGAAGCTGATATCTAAGATATGTCGATTTATTCATGGAGGGAGGGAGGGAGGGGGTTGATGAATAGAGGTAGGCTTCTAAAAAAACACAACTCCGGTTGAGCCGATGGGCAGGAGGGGGGCGGGGGCGGGGGCGGGGGGGGGGGGCATAATCACCAAGTCCCCAAGTTTGCTCGCATCATCTATGCTGTAGAAAGGGTGGTATATAAGGTATGCTGCGGTATGCATAGGGTAAGTTATGGAAAAGTGGTTAATTCGATACGGCCGGGACTATTTCGTTCTAATACGCCATCAAGTGCATCGTATCTTGCTCAAATTTCGAACTCAACGTCGTAAAGCGTGAATCAACCAACAGACACAGTGTAAATTCAAATACACATTTTATTTTTAAAACATTTGCGCAGACAAAGCAACCACGATATTGTTTTTTAGGTCAACAATATTAGTAACATCTTGTACTTTATTTCGCAAGCAAGCAAGTATTCAATTATTGATGATAAAATTAGTATGTCAGTAATTACGACTAATTGCAATTACGAGAGCGATAAGAACATATAAATGTCGCAGACAGCGCAGACAGAGAGTGAGCAAACAACATATTGTTCTTTAGGTCAACGATTTTAAAAACATGTTTTTATTTATTTGGCAAGCCAGCAAGTGATTAATGATTAAATGAGTATGTATAATTACGACTAATTGCAATTTCGAGAGCCATAAGAACATATCAAGGTCAATATTCAGCGTCTTCAGATGTCAATTAACTGAAGATTCCAGTTGACGTCAGAAGTTTGACTGCAACGAAAAAACCCAATTATTTAATTAATTACAAATGATTGTAGTGAAAAACACCTTTCTTTCTCTTTTTTTCTCAGTCGGTAAGCAGGCTGATCATGGGTTCTCGCCCTGGCCATTGCACATGAGGCCTGCGTCATCCAACGCCATCTCATTAACCTGGTTTAGTCTTCACGCACACAAAAGCGGCCATAAAACACCAACATGTCATTGCTTTTTGTTGACTTACTCACCCAAGCAAAAAGTGACGTCATTGTCTAGGCCGGGGAGACACAACACGTGGGTCGGAAAGTGTTGACACTGTGCATGATGGCCACAATAAACTCCGCGATGAAGAGTAGCCCCTCGATAGCATCTAAGGCAACCAGAACCTGTTAAGACATAAATTATATAAAGAATTAAAATAATAAGGAAAGTAAGCAACAAAGATCAATCTTTTGGATCTGTATATATTTATTTGTATATACGCTAGATTTATTATTTCTTTCAAAAGATTAGATTGCTTGTAAGTGATAAATAAATACTTCCATTTAATGATGTAATCATCCCTACATTGACATAGGCTAAAAGGGCACGCAGGAAATTGAACGGTAGAATGCGCATTGCTTACCACCACGCCGAGGAGGGCCGCCCCAGAAGCGAGAAGGAAGCACACGATGATTCCACCGAAGGCGCCCAAGGCGGCCACAACAGACAGAGCGCCCGTGGCCACCACCAGACCGTGAGTCTGCTTTCTCGCCGCGGCGATCCCCAGCGAACCGGCTATGATGGGCTGTCGGGCGGGTGTGGGGGTGAGGTGGCGGTGGGTGTCGGTGTCGTGGAGCGGGGTGAGGATTGATGCGGAACGGGGGTTGAAACAAACAAGGATAAGCTATAACAATGGTAGTGAAAAAGAAATAGTAATAAATGTGCATGGCTCGCATGATACATTTAATATATTCAGGTGGATTTGTTTATTTAAGTGTCACATTAGGCACAGAGCGACTGTAGCGTAAGCCCCTTCCGATAAGTCACCAACATTTAATACTGGTTTCCATGAAAGGCGCCCAGAAAGTGCATAATATATAGTGCACTGTATTATGCAGATACTCACAAGGATGCCGGCCCATAGTCCTTGGAAAAAAGTGTATCCCCAGGACAAACAGACGATGTCCACGACAAAGACAACAATGCCGAATACCAACTGGCATATCCCGAGTTTCTTGCACAGGTCATCATTGAAGTTTGCGAGTGTCATGACGACGGCAGCCTGCGGAATAGAGGTTTAACTTAACATCCCTTATCCTTAGTGCATAGCGGTTGCATTACAACCAGCCTCTTTGTCTGTGAACAAAGTGTACGAATGTACACCCAATTAAAAGTAGTCTTACCACATTTGCAGCATGTGAGCAAATTAAATATGAAAATAAAGTGGGTGGGACTGAAACATACCCTTCTGGCTATAGTCGCCAACTTTCACCCTCATGACGAAACAAGATATATTATGCTGTGTTGTGGCTAGGCTATATATCACATGTTTATCCCAGATCAAATGATGACATGAAAATAGATTGTTGATCGTCACTTGGTCTTAATTATCAGTTACTTATCCGTAACTTAATTCAGCAATAGTTTTCCGGATAATTTTTTTGTTTTAATGAAAATGATGTATTTACGTTCTTAGTGTATAAGAACACTCTCAATAATGTTAATAATCACTAACAAGGCGTATTGTTAAATCTCCTTGTTTGGCCAAATTTTCTTCTGTATTACATATTCACACAGTCACATACGGTGTAAAAATATTCCCCAAAAGATTTTGAAGTGTATTTATGCAAAAACGAGGTCGGTAATTCGATCAATTATATAGGTATATAATTGATTTTATTGAAAACAATAATTTATTAATATGTTTCGCAGGTAAATGTGTGCTCCAACATGCAGCTTTCTAGTAGAATAACGACTTAATACGCCAACTCACCTGACTGACTGGTAATGTGTCAGTATGTACGGGTATCTCGTTAGATTTAAATGTCGGTTTCCAGGCGGTTCTCTGCCGTTGGGCGCTGATACTGAGAGTGAGGCGCAATCGGAGGTGTGCGGTATTTAAACCAGTTCCGGTACATTTACCGCTTGCAGTCTAAAGAGGCCTGGGCCAGTGTGAACCCAGTCGCTGGAGCTGGCACACCCCCACTCCCTCCCTCCCACCCAACCCCCTTCGCCCTTCCCATCCCCTACTTCTCCGTCCCACTGTCACACTAAGATATATACAGCTTTCAGCCACTTTCATCATATTCACCCCCTTCCTCTCGCATTTACACTACCACCTTCATTACGACCACCGTACCTCTGCCTGTACACTAGGCCCGAGGCCCTAGTGTTGAGAGACAACATACATGGCACACAATACAATCTTATTCAGTTATATATCTTAATAGTTCAAACGCCCTGTATACAAATTCGGCTAGTTTATTTAATACTGTTGAATTTGTCGTCATCATAAGGGATATGTATTTCGTATGGTCAGGTTTTTGCCAATAATAATATTGTAAGATTGTGCTTCTTAAGTCGCTATACAGCGGACACGCTAACAAAATATGATGCTTCTTCTCGAGGACATTACATTTGGGACACGTTCTCTCTCCGACAGGGATTGCCCTGTGCTAATGCCACCTTTCTGTTTCTATTTTTAGTCGATGACTAAAAGTGCGCAGTTTCGTTAGTGCATACATGAAACGGTTTGTCTGCACCTTATCAAGATAAGCTGCCTGGCTCGATAAACTGCTATATTCAATATATTTAGACCCGTGAGATAACAATGCTAGTCCGGCTAACTTAGTTTTGAAAGAAACAGTCATAGATACGTTGCTTGTCAATGTTAGTACACCTACCGACTGCGACCGACTATATCGACACGGTTAAAGGACGAAGCGTCACCGCGTCGTCCGTCACTTGGCGTATCGAGGCTTCATAATGGGATTGGTTATGCTGAAGTGCGATTTCTTTCTAGCGTCCAAACTACTGGTTTAGGTTTAGGATTTCGATGCCATTTAGCGAACATAATGTCAGTACCATTAGTTCTACCATTGGTAAATATTACGCTACATATGTGTCATCTACCTGCATTCATATAGTCACAGCGAATTTTTATAACTTTGACAAGGTTATTTGACAAGATTATTCAATAACTCGAAAACTATAAATGTGAGGCAAAATCTGAGACAACAAGGCTTTCGCGCAGCTCTCTGAAGAATACTCCCAAACAAACAGCAACCTTAACCTTGCTGTGGCCTTGGATACGTGACCTTGATCAATATAGCCATCCGCGACTAAATACTAATGTTATGTCTGAGGCAAGGTGTCGTTTGTCTGAATTGTATACTTCATGGAGAAATTGACGAGGCCATTTTCCCTTTAAAAGGTATTGTTTTTTTTAAATGGCGTAAATGGTGAGGAACACACTTGTTATTTGGTTGGATTTCAATCGAGTTAAGACACCCGATCGCTTCACATTTATATAGGCCCCATAGGCGTAGGAAGATTGGGGGTGCACGACCAATATACGGCGTCGAACACTTTTCTTTCGCTCAATGTATGCAGGTGATTCCTCCAGGGGTATTGACTATATATAGGGCCCCACTATATAGAGCTACAATAGTTCAGGAATGTATGATTGCATAACATGGAAATTCAGCTACATGTACCTTCTAATGACGATAATGTTTACATTTTCGACGCAATTAGGCTTTATGTTAGTGACAATTAAGAACAGATCCAGGGGCGGTTCGGTGGGGGGGGGGGGGGGGGCAGGCGGTTCCGACCCCCACCCCTCCTTTTGAGGGTTTGAGGTAGAATTCTGTTTATCAATGCAAAATTTAGGTCACCTAAAGCGTGGAACCCCCCTCCCCCTTTTTGGAGGAAGAGCAGTTTGCTCTCCATTGGGTAAAATTCGATCACATATATGTGATTCTCGATTTATAGTCATAATACTAATATGCTTCCACCTTGACGTTCCTGGTTGTTATTTCAGGTTACCGAGGTGGAAACTCTAGGTGCCATCTAGGTGCCAACAAGAATGCCGTTTGCAAAGTACTCACCTGAAGAAAGTAGATAAACTCCTGCGCATTTATCGCACAGTCGCGGTCCCCACAGCAACAACAGAGAGAACATTTTATATATACGACGACTGACAACGTATCTCAAAAGTCTTCCTTAAAGACAATATTATCTTATTTTGTGGCTTCCAATGAGAGGCCACTACATGTTTTTGGCTCCTTTGATAACAAATCAGCGTGAGCATTTGGGATGTATAGGTTGTTGCAAAATGTTCATAAATGAGAGTTGCCGGAATGTAGAATACTGTCTGTTGGATATGATATAATAAATTACTATACTAAGTTCTGTTGTTACAGATGACACTGTCGGCATATACATTTATGTGAATAAATAACGGCCCAGTAATTGATTTTATAATCTGTAATATGTGAGGACGAAATACACACACTTTGTCTGAACCCTGCGGTGACAGCTAGTATATGAACGCCATGACCTGTCAACCAAGTTCCTTAAAATTTTACGTCAGAATAAAAAGCGAAAAGAACATTTATTTAACCAGGCGTGATACTTGACCACCAGGCTATCTTTCTAGAAATGGTGTAAACGCCGACGCATGATACTCTCCGGCCTTTACACGCATTTCTTTAAAGAAACTAAAAATATTAGCCTGTGTAGCTGACCCAAGCGTGTATTTGCTATCCATGCGTCAACCCTCTAAAGCGCAGATTTTTGTGACGCCCCAGTTGGTCGCAATAAATTGTTGAAGTGATCACCTGTCGAGAAAGCGCTGCTTTCCCAGGCGCGGCCCTCTCGGTGGGCGTGGCAGGCGCTAGCCAATTAAAGAGCGAGACCCAAACCGGAAGTAGCGAAGCGGGCGTTGTTTACCTAACTTCGCTCATATTCAACACACTATAAAAAAACCGCAGTTTATAGTCTAAGCACTCATATTAGACGGATACAATCTGTTGAATTTTTAGTTGCTAAATGGTGTACTGTTCGGCTTGGAATTGTAATAATTCCAGCTCGAAGCGAGGCCACGGTATATCTTTTCACGCGTCTCCGCTCGCCCCTGGACAAGCGAGAGTAACACAAATTCAACCGCATGTGAGGGCCACATGTATGATCACCAATGACGTCACTCTCTGTTGCAAAATGGCGCGGTTCTTGAATTTACTATAGACATGATTGCAAATTTACTTCTTTGAACCCGTTGTTCTCTAAGATGTGTCGTGTTTTGCAAAGTTGCTTTCAAGACCAAAACATAACTAAGGCCTCACGATTATATTAACGTTTTTTCCGTTATAATTTTGTTGAGGAATAATTTATTGGGGCCCCCATTTCCCTGCACGCGCCACTAATCAGGGCTCAAATACAGTCATTTACTCACTTGCAGGCTATGACCGCAGGGGCGAACAAAATTACGACCGAGGGAGCCACCGAACGAAAAGTGTTCGACGCTGTACGTGTTGGTTGTGCCCCCCCCCCCACCGATTCTTTGTAAGATCCCAATTACTCGTGACCTTTTCGTGCACCTGACGTCTTGACGTTTATGTATTTGTGTTATCTTTTGGCTGTTACTATGCAATAG
This sequence comes from Arenicola marina, assembly GCA_964019135.1. Lineage (NCBI taxonomy): Eukaryota > Metazoa > Annelida > Polychaeta > Arenicolidae > Arenicola > Arenicola marina. The sequence goes on along the minus strand of OZ025261.1, from coordinate 14,536,085 downwards.
TGTTTAAACTGAACATCAGCCTATTGGGTGGGGATGGCGAAGGCCAGCTGAGAGGCCTGACAACTCGATTCTCCTGGTCATTTTTTTCTTCTGCTACATTTCTAGTTCGTATTTTAGCCCATACTTGGTTGAATTAATGAATTTTGATTGTGTTCTGGGCTCAGCTTTGTTACTTTTTTAAAATAAATTAACTTTGACTGTGACTTTAACTCAGACTGATAATTTGTTGAATGGAGGAATATTGAATGTGACTCAGACTGATACCTTGTTGAATGAAGGAATATTGACTGTGACTTGACGCCTGGCGGCTGTCTAAAATACCTCTTAGAACAACAAACGAGCCACAATATTGGCAGTTATCTGGATAAAATTTAGTGAAAGTTATGCTTGCCCTTTGTCCAGCAGATTCTGTAGTGATGTGATAACCTACACCTATATTTAACCCCGGTAAATGTTTCACGCTTGCACGCTTATTTCGTGATAGAGACCGTCATAATGCGCCCACATCGCCCATGTGCGCTGCGACAAAAGATAAAATACTCCCACCTGCATCCATCAGGCGCCGGTGTCGGTTGTGCCGTTACCTCATGGAGAGACTGTGAGAGGGATGGGTACGTTATGAGGTACTTATGGACCAGAGACAGCCATATGTGATTAGCTGTCTCTACACAACTCGTGTCGTTCTTTCGATACAGGAATGGTGCACAGCAGATAGATAACGTATATAGGCGTGTCTGTATACAAATAGCAGGTACGGCGAGGCTAGAAATGATTCTCTTAAGTTGAACGAAAACCTTATCTTACCTTACACAGCAAAGCCTGTACATCCAGTACCCCCCCCCCCCTCCCTCACCCCCTACTACTAGTGAAGCATTTCGTAGTTTAATGAAGGGTTTGTGCCATTTGGAAAAAAACAATATTGCACCGGTGGAAGGCGTAGATACCCCAGTGGCGGATCCAAGGCGGGGGGGGGGGGGATTAAACCCGGGCCCTTCAAGCAAGGGGAGTGCGTTCTGAGGTGTGGACCCCCCACCCAGGTCGTAAAAAGATTTGTGGTGGCAGGTTTTCGGAGATTAAAGACCCCCCCCCCCCACCCCCCAACTCGGTGGCAAGTTTTCCGTGAGCCCCCCGCCCGCCTCCTTTTCAAATCTCTAGCTCCGCCTCTGAATACCGTTTGGTGCCTCGTGAAATCTTATATATTAGGTCCCCATTGTAAGGCACGTAATTAAAGTCAGAGGGGACGGGGCACACTAAAAATAAAGTATATTTTGTATTGAAACGGTATTATCGGTCCTCGACCGAGGCCGCCACAGCTTGAATATGGGAGAGTAAACCTAGGCCTCCAAGCTTAGAAGATTTCGTTGAAATAAGGTGAGAAGGGAGGGTGTTGATCTGGACACCCCTCCCCCCCACCCCCCACCACCACCTTGGATCATGTGGCATCACCCCAAGCCCCACCCTGGCTCACTTATACGTCCGCTCGTCCATCCATCTGGATTCCCTGTAGACCGACAGTGACATAGCGCTAGATGTGTGCTCTCTCGCCCACCCTGGTTCGAACCTCGCCCGTGCAGATGTTTTCTGTGTTTGTGTAGGATAACGATCCAATGTCGCTCTTCCCAAACAGTAAGGGTTACTCCCGGGAAGATGGTTACTCTCTTCCTCCTTGACTCTTCCCATTTCGACGACATGATCTTAAGAGTGTGTTGTACCTAAACCAAAGGTTGAAAGGCTCTGTTTATACGTCTCAGGCGGTCGTTTTACCATATGATATATGTGTCTCTGGAAATGGAAACTTGTAAAGTCAGTCCCCTGGATCGTAATTTTCTACATTTGTTAAATTCTACCATTTTCCTCATTTTACAGATCTCAACTGACCTTCGAAATGAGCGCAATTATTTTTTACCCACTGGTATGATTCCTTCGGGATGACTAATTAAAGGAAATACTTGTTTCTCAGGCAATGCTCATGAGAAATGTTCCCAGAAAAGAAGGGCGGTGTCTAGGGTATGCTAGGGAAGGAATATTGTATGTGTGGTATGTGTCGTATGTTATGGCGTGGTATGTGTGGTATGTTATATCGTGGTATCTAAGGTATGCTATGGAAAGGGTGGTATGTAGGGTATGCTAAGGAAAGGGTGGTATGTAGGGTATGCTAAGGAAAGGGTGGTATGTAGAGTATGCTATTGAAAGGGTGATATGTAGGGTATGCTAAGGAAAGGGTGGTATGTAAGGTATGCTAAGAAAAGGGTGGTATGTAGGGTATGCTAAGGACAGAGTGGTATGTAGGGTATGCTAAGGAAAGGGTGGTATGTAGGGTATGCTAAGGAAAGGGGGGTATGTAGGGTGTGCTAAGGAAAGGGTGGTATGTAGGGTATGCTAAGGAAAGGGTAATATGTAGGGTATGCTAAGGAAAGAGTGGTTCGTAAGGTATGCTAAGGAAAGGGTGGTATGTAAGGTATGCTAAGGAAAGGGTGGTATGTAGGGTATGCTATGGAAAGGGTGATATGTAAGGTATGCTAAGGAAAGGGTGGTATGTAGGGTAAGCTATAGAAAGGGTGATATGTAGGGTATGCTAAGGAAAGGGTGGTATGTAGGGTATGCTAAGGGAAGGGTGGTATGTAGGGTATGCTATAGAAAGGGTGGTATCTAGGGTATGCTAAGGAAAGGGTGGTATGTAGGGTATGGTAAGGAAAGGGTGGTATGTAGGGTATGCTAAGGAAAGGGTGGTATGTAGGGTATACTAAGGAAAGGGTGGTATGTAGGGTATGCTAAGGAAAGGGTGGTATGTAGGGTATGCTATTGAAAGGGTGGCATGTAGCGTATGCTAAGGAATGGGTGGTATGTAGGGTATGTTAAGGACAGAGTGGTATGTAGGGTATGTTAAGGACAGAGTGGTATGTAGGGTATGCTATGAAAATGGTGGCATCTAGGTATGCTATGCAACGTGGTATGTATGGTATGCTAAGGAAAGGGTGGTATGTGGGGTATGTTGTGGAACGCGTGGTATGTGTGGTATGTTATGGCGTGGTATTTGTGGTATGTGCAGTATGTTATGGCGTGGTATGTGTGATACGTTATGGCGTGGTATGTGTGATACGTTATGGCGTGGTATGTGTGATACGTTATGGCGTGGTATGTGTGATACGTTATGGCGTGGTATGTGTGATACGTTATGGCGTGGTATGTGTGATACGTTATGGCGTGGTATGTGTGATACGTTATGGCGTGGTATGTGTGATACGTTATGGCGTGGTATGTGTGATACGTTATGGCGTGGTATGTGTGATACGTTATGGCGTGGTATGTGTGATACGTTATGGCGTGGTATGTGTGATACGTTATGGCGTGGTATGTGTGATACGTTATGGCGTGGTATGTGTGATACGTTATGGCGTGGTATGTGTGATACGTTATGGCGTGGTATGTGTGATACGTTATGGCGTGGTATGTGTGATACGTTATGGCGTGGTATGTGTGATACGTTATGGCGTGGTATGTGTGATACGTTATGGCGTGGTATGTGTGATACGTTATGGCGTGGTATGTGTGATACGTTATGGCGTGGTATGTGTGATACGTTATGGCGTGGTATGTGTGATACGTTATGGCGTGGTATGTGTGATACGTTATGGCGTGGTATGTGTGATACGTTATGGCGTGGTATGTGTGATACGTTATGGCGTGGTATGTGTGATACGTTATGGCGTGGTATGTGTGATACGTTATGGCGTGGTATGTGTGATACGTTATGGCGTGGTATGTGTGATACGTTATGGCGTGGTATGTGTGATACGTTATGGCGTGGTATGTGTGATACGTTATGGCGTGGTATGTGTGATACGTTATGGCGTGGTATGTGTGATACGTTATGGCGTGGTATGTGTGATACGTTATGGCGTGGTATGTGTGATACGTTATGGCGTGGTATGTGTGATACGTTATGGCGTGGTATGTGTGATACGTTATGGCGTGGTATGTGTGATACGTTATGGCGTGGTATGTGTGATACGTTATGGCGTGGTATGTGTGATACGTTATGGCGTGGTATGTGTGATACGTTATGGCGTGGTATGTGTGATACGTTATGGCGTGGTATGTGTGATACGTTATGGCGTGGTATGTGTGATACGTTATGGCGTGGTATGTGTGATACGTTATGGCGTGGTATGTGTGATACGTTATGGCGTGGTATGTGTGCTACGTTATGGCGTGGTATGTCGGGTATGCTATAGAAATTGTGGCATCTAGGTATGCTATAGAAAGGGTGGAATCTAGTTATGCTAAGGAAAGGGTGGTATGTAGGTTTGGTAAGAGAAGCGTGGTATGTAGGTATAGTAAAGAAAGCGTGGTATGTAGGTATGCTAAGGAAAGGGTGGTATGCATAGGTTAAGTTATGGAAAAGGTGGTTAATTCCATACGGCCTGGACTATTTAGTTCTAGTACGCCATCAAGTGAATCATATCTTGCTCAAATTTCGAACTCAAGTCGTAAAGCGTGAATCAATCAATAGACACAGTCTAAAATTCAGATACACATTTTATTTTTAAAACATTTGCGCAGACAGGGTGTGAGCAAACAACATATTGTTCTTAAGGTCTAACGATTTTAAAAACATTTTTTATTTATTTGGCAAGCCAGCAAGTGATTGATGATTGTCAATATTCAGTTTCTTCCTATGTCAGCTGAGGATCTCCAGTTGACGTCAGAAGTTTGACTGCAACGGAAAAACCTGATTTTTTAATTAATTACAAATTATTGTAGTGAAAAAACACCTTTCTTTCTCTTTCTTTCTCAGTCGGTAAGCAGGCTGATCATGGGTTCTCGCCCTAGCCATTGCACATGGGGCCGGCGTCATCCAACGCCATCTCATTAACCTGGTTTAGTCTTCACGCACACAAAAGCGGCCATAAAACACCAACATTTCATTGCTTTATGTTGACTTACTCACCCAAGCAAAAAGTGACGTCATTGTTTAGGCCGGGGAGACACAACATGTGGGTCGGAAGGTGTTGACACTGTGCATGATGGCCACAATAAGCTCAGAGATAAAGAGTAGCCCCTCGATAACCTCTACGGCAACCAGAACCTGTTAAGACATAAAGTATATAAAGAATTAAAATAATAAGAATAGTAAGGAATAATGATCAATCTTTTGGGTCTGTATATATTTATTTGTATATACGCTAGATTTATTATTTCTTTTAAAAGATGAGATTGCTTGTAAGTGATAAATAAATACTTCCATTTAATGATGTAATCATCCCTACATTGATATAGGCTCGAAGGGCACGCAGGAAATTGAACGGTAGAATGCACCTTGCTTACCGTCCAGCCGTTAGCGGCCGCCCCAGCAGCGAGAATGAAGCACACGATGATTCCAAGGAAGGCGCCCACGGCGGCCACAACAGACAGAGCGCCCGTGGCCACCACCAGACCGTGAGTCTGCTTGCTCCCAGCGGCGATCCCCAGCGAACCGGCTATGATGGGCTGTTGGACGGGCGGGTGGGGGGGGGGTGAGGTGGCGGGCGGTGGGGGATGGGGAATGGGGGTGATGGGGGTGGGGGGGTTGAGACAGGGGAATTGGGAATTAGATTGGGTGTGGGATTGGGATGGGTGTGGGAGGTTGAAGCAGAGCGATAGGGAATTAATGGGGTAGAGGCGGAAAGTTTACACGGAGAGTTAGGGAGTATTGTGGTGAGGGTGGGGGGTTAAAGCAGTCCGATAGGGAATTAATGGGGTAGGGGTGGGGGTTTTAGGCGGAGAGATAGGAAGTACGGTGGGGGGGGGGGGGGTTAAGTGGAGAAATTATGAATGGGGGTGGAGGGGTTGAAGCGGAGAGATAGAGTGTCGGGTTCGTGGGGGAATGGGAGGTTAAGGCAGAGCGATGCGGGGTGGGGGGTTGAGGCGGAGAGATTCGAAGTGGGGTTGGTGGGGGGTGAGGGTTGATGCGGAACGGGGGTTGAAACAAACAAGAATAAGCTACACCAACGGTAGGGAAAAAGAAATAGTAATAAATGTGCATGGCTCGCATGAAACATTTAATATATTCCGGTGGATTTGTTTATTTAAGTGTCGCATTAGGCACAGAGCGACTGTAGCGTAAGCCCCTTCCGATAAGTCACCAACATTTAATACCGGTTTGCATGAAAGGCGCCCAGAAAGTGCATAATAAATAGTGCACTGTAGTATACAGATACTCACAAAGATGCCGGCCCATAGTCCTTGGAGTAAACCGTATCCAAAGAAGAAACAGACGATGTCCACGACAAGGACAACACTGCCGAATACGAACTGGCATATCCCGAGTTTCTGGCACTGGTCATCATTGAAGTTTGCGAGTGTCATGACGACGGCAGCCTGCGGAATACAGGTTTAACTTAACATCCCTTATCCTTAGTGCATAGCGGTTGCATTACATCTTGCCTCTTGGTCTGTGAGCCAAATGTACGAATGTACACCCAATTAAAACAGTCTTACCACATTTACAGCATGTGAGCAAATTAAATATGAACATAACAAAGTGGGTGGGACTGAAACATACCCTTCTGGCTATAGTCGCCAACTCTCACCCTCATGACGAAACAAGATATATTGTGCTGCGTTGTGGCTAGGTTATATATCACATGTTTATCCCAGATCAAATGATGATATGAAAATAGATTGCTGATCGTCACTTGGTCTTAATTATCAGTTACTTATCTGTAATTTAATGCAGCAATAGTTTTCCGGATAAATATTTTTGTTTTAATGAAAATGATGCATTTAGGTTCTTAGTGTATAAGAACACTCAATAATGTAAGTAATCACTCACAAGGCGTACTGTTAAATCACTTTTTTTGGCCAAATGTTCTTCTGTATTACGTATTCACAGTCACATACGGTGTAAAAATATTTTCCCAAAAGTGTATTTATGCAAAAACGAGGTCGATAATTCTATAGCGTTGGTACGTAACCATAGATGACACAGACTAAAACAGCCGGTGTGGTTCACTCATGTACATTTATTTAACAAATGTATACAAAGATTAAGATTGCGTGGTAGTCTGGGGAAACACGAAAAACATCTAAGTACTCATGGAAGTATATCGAGCGTAAAGACAAGGTATATGACAAGGATAAAGGCATATAGTTATTTAAATCCATACTACTTAAATAATCCAATAGAAACGCATATTTATATCAAAGTAATCATACAAACAGGTAACATACCTTTCCAGCCGGACCACCGTGACCAATAAATATCAGCCTGCCCCGAGCTGGGACGGAGCCATAGTCACGAGTCAGAATCCCTTACGTTTATATACCCGCTGTGACAAGGAAAGGATGGGACAAGACGCATTTTAACGCTGGCGGATTGGCTAATACAGGCCAACAAGCAAATGAAACACCTTACGGTGGCCGCTCCCTCAATCTCAAACTCACTTTCATACTCACATTCATACTCAATCACCGTCCCGGCGCACTTCACGAAAAGCAGTCACTCACACATTCACTCACACACTCACTCACACAGGCGCTATGGCAAGCCGACCTTTTCATATCGGTCACATAGATACTGCGCGCAGATACGCGAATCATGATGATTATAACGTCATGTAGCCTAGTGTACTAAAACAAAATCTGTGGTATTAGGATTCCAATTCTGGTGGTATGTAGGGTATGCTATGTAACGGGTGGTATGTAGGGTTTGCTATGTAACGGGTGGTATGTAGGGTATGCTATGTAACGGGTGGTATGTAGGGTATGCTATGTAACGGGTGGTATGTAGGGTATGCTATGTAACGGGTGGTATGTAGGGTTTGCTATGGAACGGGTGGTATGTAGGGTTTGCTATGGAACGGGTGGTATGTAGGGTATGCTATGTAACGGGTGGTATGTAGGGTTTGCTATGGAACGGGTGGTATGTAGGGTTTGCTATGGAACGGGTGGTATGTAGGGTATGCTATGGAACGGGTGGTATGTAGGGTTTGCTATGGAACGGGTGGTATGTAGGGTTTGCTATGTAACGGGTGGTATGAAGGGTATGCTATGTAACGGGTGGTATGTAGGGTATTCTATGTAACGGGTGGTATGTAGGGTTTGCTATGTAACGGGTGGTATGTAGGGCATGCTATGTAACGGGTGGTATGTAGGGTATGCTATCTAACGGGTGGTATGTAGGGTATGCTATGTAACGGGTGGTATGAAGGGTATGCTATGTAACGGGTGGTATGAAGGGTTTGCTATGTAACGGGTGGTATGAAGGGTATGCTATGTAACGGGTGGTATGTAGGGTATGCTATCTAACGGGTGGTATGTAGGGTATGCTATGTAACGGGTGGTATGAAGGGTTTGCTATGTAACGGGTGGTATGAAGGGTATGCTATGTAACGGGTGGTATGTAGGGTATTCTATGTAACGGGTGGTATGTAGGGTTTGCTATGTAACGGGTGGTATGTAGGGCATGCTATGTAACGGGTGGTATGTAGGGTATGCTATCTAACGGGTGGTATGTAGGGTATGCTATGGAACGGGTGGTATGTAGGGTATGCTATGGAACGGGTGGTATGTAGGGTTTGCTATGGAACGGGTGGTATGTAGGGTTTGCTATGGAACGGGTGGTATGTAGGGTTTGCTATGGAACGGGTGGTATGTAGGGTTTGCTATGTAACTGGTGGTATGTAGGGTTTGCTATGGAACGGGTGGTATGTAGGGTTTGCTATGGAACGGGTGGTATGTAGGGTTTGCTATGGAACGGGTGGTATGTAGGGTATGCTATGTAACGGGTGGTATGTAGGGTATGCTATGTAACGGGTGGTATGTAGGGTTTGCTATGGAACGGGTGGTATGTAGGGTTTGCTATGGAACGGGTGGTATGTAGGGTATGCTATGTAACGGGTGGTATGTAGGGTTTGCTATGGAACGGGTGGTATGTAGGGCTTGCTATGGAACGGGTGGTATGTAGGGTTTGCTATGGAACGGGTGGTATGTAGGATATGCTATGTAACGGGTGGTATGTAGGGTTTGCTATGGAACGGGTGGTATGTAGGGTTTGCTATGGAACGAGTGGTATGTAGGGTTTGCTATGGAACGGGTGGTATGTAGGGTTTGCTATGGAACGGGTGGTATGTAGGGTTTGCTATGGAACGGGTGGTATGTAGGGTATGCTATGTAACGGGTGGTATGTAGGGTTTGCTACGGAACGGGTGGTATGTAGGGTTTGCTATGGAACGGGTGGTATGTAGGGTTTGCTATGGAACGGGTGGTATGTAGGGTTTGCTATGAAACGGGTGGTATGTAGGGTATGCTATGTAACGGGTGGTATGTAGGGCATGCTATGGAAAGGTTCGTATGTAGGACATGTCGTGGGAGGGTGGCGTGCATGGTATGCTATGGAAATGACGGTTTGTATGGTATGCTATAGAAAGAGTGGTATATATATATGTTGGGGACAGTGTAGTATGTAGGTTATGTTGTGGAATGAGTGGCATGTAGGTTATGCTGTAGAAAGGGAAATTTGTGTGCGGTATGTGCGGGTAGGGACGGTATGTAGGCTATCCTGTAGAAAAGGCGGTATGTTGGATAAGGGTGGCATGTAGGGTATGTTGTAGAAAGGGCAATTTGTAGGAAAAGAGAGCCATTAAGTGCGTCATATCTTGCCTAAATTTTATATTCAAAGTCGCAAAGCGTGTGAGTCAACCAACCGACGCAGCGTAAATTCAGATACGCATTGATTTTGAAACAGTTGCGCCGGACAGAGTGTGAGTAACCAACATATTGTTCTTTATGTACAACAATACGAATAACAAACTGATTTGACAAGTACTTAACGATTAAATGAGTATGTCAGTAATTACGACTAATTGCAATTACGAGAGCCATAAGGACATATCAATGTCAATATTCAGCGTCTTCTGATGTCAATCAGCTGAGGATCTTCAGCGGACGTCAGAAATTTGACTGCAAAAAAAAAAAAACGAATTATTGTATTGGAAATATTTATACTTCATTCTTGAACAATGGTTTAAAATCTCAGTCGCTAAGCAGGCTGAGCTGCAAACCAACACGTCGTTTTTTGTTATCTATAAACTATTTATTTGACGAGGTTCACAACAGCGAGTTTACATATTAATGTTCATCTCGTAATGGGTGCACGCCCTGGCCATTGCACATGGGGCCTGGGTCATCCAGTGCCATTTCATTAACATGGTTTGGACTTCATGTGCACAGAAGTGGCCCTAAAACCCCAAGATTTTATCTCTTATGTTGACTTACTCATCCAAGTAGGCCGGAAGGTGTTGAGGATGTGTATGGTGGCCACATTCATTTCAGAGAAGAACAGAATCCCTTGGACAACCGCCAAGTCAGCCAGAGTCTGTTGGAAGAGAAATAAAGAATTAAAATAATAAGGATACGAGAAATAATGACCATTCATTTGGGTTTTTAGTGATTTGCGTTTATACACGCTATAATTGTAATTTCTTTTAAAATATGAGACAGATTGTAAGTGATGAATAGACACTTCCAGTTATTAATAATGTGAAAAATTCATGCCTATATTGATATAGGCTTAAAAGGTACACAGAAAATTGAACAGTATGCGCATTGCTTACCGTCCGGCCGTGAGCGGCCACCCCCGTGTAGATAAAGAAGCACACCATGAGTCCGATGAAGGCGCTCACGGCGGCGACAACGGACAGAGCGCCCGTGGCCACCACCAGACCTTGAGTCTTCTTACTCGCCGCGGCGATCCCCAGCGAACCGGCTACCATCGCCTGTCGGGGTGTGTGGGGGGTGGTGTGGAGAAATAAGGCGTGGGATTGGTGGTGCGAGGGGGAGGCGGATAGACAGAGAGTAGGGGGGGGGGGTGAGGATGGGAAGAGGAGGGAGGCGGAGAGATAGGGAGTAGGGGGGCGTCAGGGTGGAGAGGTAATGCGGAGTGATAGGGAGTGCGGGTGGGGCGGGTTGGTGGGTGGGGTAGGCAGAGATAGAGAGTAAGGGTGGGGCGGGGGTAGGAATGGAGGGGTGAGGCCAAGAGGTAGGGGTGGAGTTACGGTGAGGGGGTGAGGGTTGAGGCAGAATAATACAGGGTGGTGGTGGGAGTTCATGCGGTGCGATGATGGGGCAGGCGGAGTGGGGTGGGGGGGGTGTTGAAGCACAGGAAACAAGCAAGGATAAGCAACAGCCGAAGTCCCTCCTGTTCATTTCTGATTGCATAAAGATCTTCGAGTATTTCTTTGATCAGAATTTGTTTTAATCTTTGCGTATGAACGAGAATTCCGATAGTTGAATTTAACGTAGTTCTACACAGGGACAGAAGGGCCATAGCGTAAGCCACTGCCGATAAACCAACATTTAATGAGGTAGGTTCGCATGAAATGCGCTCAGAAAGTGCACAGTAAATAGTGCAATGTATGTCACAGATACTCACAAAGATGCCTGCCCAAACTCCTTGGAAGAAAGTGTACGAGAAGAAGACACTGACGATGTCCAGTACAAAGGCAGCAATGCCGAATACCAAGTGACATATCCCGAGTTTCCTGCACTGTTTATCATTGAAGGCTGCGAGTGTTGAGATCATGATGACGGCAGCCTGCGGAAAACAAGTTGAAATTACAATCCCTCCTCCTTGGTGCATAGCTAGCAGGTGTACTACGCCCTGTCTGTCTGTACCCGGTACCCATTGTACTACGCCCTGTCTGTCTGTGTCCGGTACCCAGTGTACTACGCCCTGTCTGTCTGTACCCGGTACCCAGTGTACTACGCCTTATCTGTCAGTGTCCGGTACCCATTGTACTACGCCCTGTCTGTCTGTACCCGGTACCCATTGTACTACGCCCTGTCTGTCTGTACCCGGTACCCAGTGTACTACGCTCTGTCTGTCTGTACCCGGTACCCATTGCACTACGCCCTTTCTGTCTGTACCCGGTACCCAGTGTACTACGCCCTGTCTATCTGTACCCGGTACCCATTGCACTACGCCCTGTCTGTCTGTGTCCGGTACCCAGTGTACTACGCCCTGTCTGTCTGTACCCGGTACCCAGTGTACTACGCCCTGTCTGTCTGTACCCGGTACCCAGTGTACTACGCCCTGTCTGTCTATGCCCTGTACCCAGTGTACTACGCCCTGTCTGTCTGTACCCGGTACCCAGTGTACTACGCCCTGTCAGTCTGTGCCCGGTACCCAGTGCACTAGGCCCTGTCTGTCTGTACCCGGTACCCATTGTACTACGCCCTGTCTGTCTATGCCCGGTACTCAGTGTACTACGCCTTATCTGTCAGTGTCCGGTACCCAGTGTACTACGCCCTGTCTGTCTGTACCCGGTACCCATTGTACTACGCCCTGTCTGTCTGTACCCGGTACCCAGTGTACTACGCCCTGTCTGTCTGTACCCGGTACCCAGTGTACTACGCCCCGTCAGTCTGTGCCCGGTACCCAGTGTACTACGCCTTATCTGTGCCCGGTACCCAGTGCACTACGCCCTGTCTGTCTGTGTCCGGTACCCAGTGTACTACACCCTGTCTGTCTGTGTCCGGTACCCAGTGTACTACGCCTTATCTGTGCCCGGTACCCAGTGCACTACGCCCTGTCTGTCTGTGCCCGGTACCCAGTGTATTACACCCTGTCTGTCTGCACCCGGTACCCAGTGTACTACGCCCTGTCTGTGCCCGGTACCCAGTGCACTACGCCCTGTCTGTCTGTGTCCGGTACCCAGTGTACTACGCCCTGTCTGTCTGTGCCCGGTACCCAGTGTACTACTCCCTGTCTATCTGTGTCCGATACCCAGTGTACTACGCCCTGTCTGTCTGTGCCCTGTACCCAGTGTACTATGCCCTGTCTGTCTGTGCCCTGTACACATTGTACTACGCCCTGTCTGTCTGTGCCCTGTACCCATTGTACTACGCCCTGTCTGTCTGTGACCTGTACCCATTGTACTACGCCCTGTCTGTCTGTGCCCGATACCCAGTGTACTACGCCCTGTCAGTCTGTGCTTCCAATAAGAGGTCACTACATGTTTTTGGTTCCTTTGATAACAGATCAGCATGACCATTTGGGATGTATAGGTTGTTGCAAAATTTTCATAAATGAGAGTTGCCGGAATGTAGACTACTGTCTGTTGAATATGATATAGTAAATGTATACAATAATTTCTGTTGTTACAGATGACACTGTCGGCATATACAAATATGTGAATAAATAACGGCCCAGTAATTGATTTTATAATCTCGTAATATGTGAGGACGAAATACACACACTTTGTCTGAACCCTGCGGTGACAGCTAGTATATGAACGCCATGACCTGTCAACCAAGTTCCTTAAAATTTTACGTCAGAATAAAAAGGGAAAAGAACATTTATTTAACCAGGCGTAATACTTGACCACCAGGCTATCTTTCTAGAAATGGTGTAAACGCCGACGCATGATACTCTCCGGCCTTTACACGCATTTCTTTAAAGAAAATAAAAATATTAGCCTGTGTAGCTGACCCAAGCGTGTATTTGCTATCCATGCGTCAACCCTCCAAAGCGCAGATTTTTGTGACGCCCCAGTTGGTCGCAATAAATTGTTGAAGTGATCACCTGTCGAGAAAGCGCTGCTTTCCCAGGCGCAGCCCTCTCGGTGGGCGTGGCTGGCGCTAGCCAAATAGAGAGCGAGACCCAAACCGGAAGTAGCGAAGCGGGCGATGTTTACCTAACTTCGCTCATATTCAACACACTATAAACAACCGCAGTTTATAGTCTAAGCACTCATATTAGACGGATACAATCTGTTGAATTTTTAGTTGCTAAATGGTGTACTGTTCAGCTTGGAATTGTAATAATTCCAGCTCGAAGCGAGGCCACGGTATATCTTTTCACGCGTTTCCGCTCGCCCCTGGACAAGCGAGAGTAACACAAATTCAACCGCATGTGGGGGCCACATGTATGATCACCATTGACGTCACGTTCTGTTGCAAAATGGCGCGGTTCTTGAATTTACTATAGACATGATTGCAAATTTACTTCTTTGAACCCGTTGTTCTCTAAGACGTGTCGTGTTTTGCAAAGTTGCTTTCAAGACCAAAACATAACTAAGGCCTCACGATTATATTAACGTTTTTTCCGTTATAATTTTGTTGAGGAATAATTTATTGGGGCCCCCATTTCCCTGCACGCGCCACTGATCAGGGCTCAAATACTCACTTGCAGAACAAAATTACGACCGAGGGAGCCACCGAACGAAAAGTGTTCGACGCTGTACGTGTTGGTTGTGCCCCCCCCCCACCGATTCATTGTAATATCCCAATTACTCGTGACCTTTTCGTGCACCTGACGTCTTGACGTTTATGTATTTGTGTTATCTTTTGGCTGTTACTATACAATAGTGTTTAAACTGAACATCAGTCTATTGGGTGAGGATGGCGAAGGCCAGCTGAGAGGCCTGACAACTCGATTCTCCTGGTCATTTTTTTCTTCTGCTACATTTCTAGTTCGTATTTTAGCCCATACTTGGTTGAATTAATGAATTTTGATTGTGTTCTGGGCTCAGCTTTGTTACTTCTTAAAAATAAATTAACTTTGACTGTGACTTTAACTCAGACTGATACTTTGTTGAATGGAGGAATATTGACTGTTACCTTAACCCAGACTGATACTTTGTTGAATGGAGTAATATTGACTGTGACCTTAACCCAGACTGATACTTTGTTGAATGGAGGAATATTGACTGTGACTCAGACTGATACCTTGTTGAATGAAGGAATATTGACTGTGACTTTGAATCAGACTGATACCTTGTTGCATGAAGGAATATTTCCTGTGACTTGACGCCTGGCGGCTGTCTAAAATACATCTTAGAACAACAAACGAGCCACAATATTGGCAGTTATCTGGATAAAATTTAGTGCAAGATATACTTGCTCTTTGTCCAGCAGGTTCTGTAGTGATGTGATAACCTACACCTATATTTAACCCGGTAAATGTTTCACACTTGCACGCTTATTTCGTGATAGAGACCGTCATAATGCGCCCACATCGCCCATGTGCGCTGCGACAAAAGATAAAATACTCCCACCTGCACCCATGAGGAGCCGGTGTCGGTTGGGCCGTTACCTCCTGGAGAGACTGTGAGAGGGATGGGTACGTTATGAGGTACTTCTGGACCAGAGACAGCCATATGTGATTACCTGTCTCTACACAACTCGTGTCGTTCTTTCGATACAGGAATGGTGCACAACAGATAGATAACGTATATAGGCGTGTCTGTATACAAATAGCAGGTACGGCGAGGCTAGAAATGATTCTCTTAAGTTGAACGAAAACCTTATCTTACCTTACACAGCAAAGCCTGTACATCCAGTACCCCCCCCCCCCTCCCCCCCTACTACTAGTGAAGCATTTCGTAGTTTAATGAAGGGTTTGTGCCATTTGGAAAAAAAACAATATTGCACCGGTGGAAGGCGTAGATACCCCAGTGGCGGATCCAAGGCGGGGGGGGGGGATTAAACCCGGGCCCCTCAAGCAAGGGGAGTGCGTTCTGAGGTGTGGACCCCCCACCCAGGTCGTAAAAAGATTTGTGGTGGCAGGTTTTCGGAGATTAAAGACCCCCCACTCCACCCCCCAACTCGGTGGCAAGTTTTCCGTGAGCCCCCCGCCCGCCTCCTTTTCAAATCCCTAGCTCCGCCTCTGAATACCGTTTGGTGCCTCGTGAAATCTTATATATTAGGTCCCCATTGTAAGGCACTTAATTAAAGTCAGAGGGCGAGGGGGCACACTAAAAATAAAGTATATTTTGTATTGAAACGGTATTATCGGCCCTCGACCTAGGCCGCTACAGCTTGAATATGGGAGAGTAAAATTAGGCCTCTAAGCTTAGAAGATTTCGTTGAAATAAGGTCGGGAGGGAGGGTGTTGATCCCGACCCCCCCCCCCCCCGCCAGCACCACCACCTTGGATCATGTGGCATGACCCCAAGCCCCACCCTGGCTCACTTATACGTCCGCTCGTCCATCCATCTGGATTCCCTGTAGACCGACAGTGACATAGCGCTAGATGTGTGCTCTCTCGCCCACGCTGTTTCGAACCTCGCCTGTGCAGATGTTTTCTGTGTTTGTGTAGGATAATGATCCGTGTGGTATGTGTGGTATGTTTTGGCGTGGTATCTAAGGTATGCTATGGAAAGGGTGGTATGTAGGGTATGCTAAGGAAAGGGTGGTATGTATGGTATGCTATAGAAAGGGTGGTATGCAGGGTATGCTAAGGAAAAGATGGTATGTAAGGTATGCTAAGGAAAAGGTGGTATGTAGGGTATGCTAAGGAAAGGGTGGTATGTATGGTATGCTAAGGAAAGTGTGGCAACGAGGTACGCTATGGAAAGCGTGGTATGTAGGGTATGCTAAGGAAAGGGTGGTATGTAGGGTATGCTAAGGAAAGGGAGGTATGTAGGGTATGCTAAGGAAAGGGTGGTATGTAGGGTATGCTAAGGAAAGGGAGGTATGTAGGGTATGCTAAGGAAAGGGTGGTATGTAGGGTATGTTATGAAAGGGTGGTATGTAGGGTATGCTAAAGAAAGGGTGATATGTAGGGTATGCTAAGAAAATGGTGGTATGTAGGGTATGTTATGAAAGGGTGGTATGTAGGGTATGCTAAGGAAAGGGTGGTATGTATTTATGCTAAGGAAAGGGTGGTATGTAGGATATGTTATGAAAGGTTGATATGAAGGGTATGATATGGAAAGCGTGGTATGTAAGGTATGCTATGAAAGCGTGGTATGTAGGGTATGCTAAGGAAAGGGCGGTATGTAGGGTATGCTAAGGAAAGGGTGGTATCTAGGTGTGCTTTAGAAAGGGTGGCATCTAGTTATGCTAAGGAAAGGGTGGTATGTAAGTATGCTAAGGAAAGGGTGGTATCTAAAGCATGCTATGGAAAGGGTGGCATCTAGGTATGCTATGGAAAGCGTGGTATGTAAGGTATGCCATGAAAGCGTGGTATGTAGGGTATGCTAAGGAAAGGGTGGCATCTAGGTGTGCTTTAGAAAGGGTGGCATCTAGTTATGCTAAGGAAAGGGTGGTATGTATGTATGCTAAGGAAAGGGTGGTATCTAAGGCATGCTATGGAAAGGGTGGCATCTAGGTATGCTATGGAAAGCGTGGTATGTAAGGTATGCTACGGAAAGGGTGGTATGTTAAGTGCTGTGGAAAAGGTGGTATTTAGGGTATGCTGTAGAAAGGGCGGTATGTTGGGTGCTATAGAAACGGTGATATGTAGGTATGCTGTAGAACGGGCGGTATGTTAGATGCTGTATAAAGGGCCCTATGTAGGGTATGCTGTAGAAATTATAGTATGTAGGGTATGCTGCACACAGGGCGGTATGCATAGGTTAAGCTATGGAAAAGGTGGTTAATTCGATACGGCCTGGACTATTTAGTTCTAGTACGCCATCAAGTGCATCATATCTCAAAGTCGTAAAGCGTGAATCAACCAAAGAGACGCATTGTAAATTCAGATACACATTTTATTGTTAAAACATTTGCGCAGACAGAGTGAGCAACCAAGATATTTTACTTTAGGTCAACGATATTAATAAAACCTTCTTTTTATTTAGCAAGCAAGCAAGTATTCAAATATTGATGATTAAATGGTATGTCAGTAATTACGGCTAATTGCAGTTACGAGAGCGATAAGAACATATGAATGTCGCAGACAGCGCAGGCAGAGTGTGAGCAAACAACATATTGTTCTTAAGGTGAACGATTTTAAAAACATTTTTTTATTTATTTGGCAAGCCAGCAAGTGATTGATGATTAAATGAGTATGTCAGTAATTACGAATAATTGCAATTACGAGAGCCATAAGGACATATCAAGGTCAATATTCAGCGTCTTCAGATGTCAATCAGCTGAGGTTCTCCAGTTGACGTCAGAAGTTTGACTGCAGCGAAAAAACCTGATTATTTAATTAATTACAAATTATTGTAGTGAAAAAAACACCTTTCTTTTTATCTTTCTTTCTCAGTCGGTAAGCAGGCTGATCATGGGTTCTCGCCCTGGTCATTGCACATGGGGCCG
Source organism: Arenicola marina (assembly GCA_964019135.1). NCBI lineage: Eukaryota > Metazoa > Annelida > Polychaeta > Arenicolidae > Arenicola > Arenicola marina. The sequence continues at coordinate 14,518,055 of OZ025261.1, read as the reverse complement.
GCGTCATCCAACGCCATCTCATTAACCTGGTTTAGTCTTCACGCACACAAAAGCGGCCATAAAACCCCAACATTTCATTGCTTTATGTTGACTTACTCACCCAAGCAAAAAGTGACGTCATTGTTTAGGCCGGGGAGACACAACATGTGGGTCGGAAGGTGTTGACACTGTGCATGATGGCCACAATAAACTCAGAGATGAAGAGTAGCCCCTCGATAACCTCTAAGGCAACCAGAACCTGTTAAGGCATAAAGTATATAAAGAATTAAAATAATAAGGACAGTAAGCAATAATGATCAATCTTTTGGGTCTGTATATATTTATTTGTAGATTTATTATTTGTAGATTTATTATTTGTAGATTTATTATTTCTTTTAAAAGATGAGATTGCTTGTAAGTGATAAATAAATACTTCCATTTAATGATATAATCATCCCTACATTGATATAGGCTCAAAGGGCACGCAGGAAATTGAACGGTAGAATGCGCATTGCTTACCAGCACGCCGATTCCGGTCGCAATAGAAGCGAGAAAGAAGCACACGATGATTCCAATGAAGGCGCCCACGGCGGCCACAACGGACAGAGCGCCCGTGGCCACCACCAGACCGTGAGTCTTCTTGCTCGCCGCGGCGATCCCCAGCGAACCGGCTATGATGGGCTGTCGGACGGGTGGGGGGGGGGGAGGTGGCGGTGGGGGAGTTGAGGCACAGCGATAGGGCATGGGGGTGATGGAGGGGGGGGGGGGGCGGGGTTGAGACGGGGTTGAGGGCAATTGGGAATTAGATTGGGCGTGGGATTGGGATGGGTGTGGGAGGTTGAAGCAGAGCGATAGGGAATTAATGGGGTAGAGGCGGGAAGTTTACACGGAGAGTTAGGGAGTATTGTGGTGAGGGTGGGGGGGTTAAAGCAGTCCGATAGGGAATTAATGGGGTAGGGGTGGGGGTTTTAGGCGGAGAGATAGGAAGTACGGTGGGGGGGGGTTTAAGTGGAGAAATTATGAATGGGGGTGGAGGGGTTGAAGCGGGGAGATAGAGTGTCGGGGTCGTGGGGGAATGGGGGGTTAAGGCAGAGCGATGCGGGGTGGGGGTTGAGGCGGAGAGATTCGGAGTGGGGTTGGTGGGGGGTGAGGGTTGATGCGGAACGGGGGTTGAAACAAACAAGGATAAGATACACCAACGGTAGTGAAAAAGAAATAGTAATAAATGTGCATGGCTCGCATGAAACATTTAATATATTCAGGTGGATTTGTTTATTTAAGTGTCGCATTAGGCACAGAGCGACTGTAGCGTAAGCCGCTTTCGATAAGTCACCAACATTTAATACCGGTTTGCATGAAAGGCGCCCAGAAAGTGCATAAGAAATAGTGCACTGTATTATACAGATACTCACAAAGATGCCGGCCCATAGTCCTTGGAGTAAAGTGTATCCCAAGAAGAAACAGACGATGTCCACGACAAGGACAACAATGCCGAATACCAACTGGCATATCCCGAGTTTCTTGCACTGGTCATCATTGAAGTTTGCGAGTGTCATGACGACGGCAGCCTGCGGAATACAGGTTTAACTTAACATCCCTTATCCTTAGTGCATAGCGGTCGCATTACACCATGGCTCTTTGTCTGTGAGCCAAATGTACGAATGTACACCCAATTAAAAGCAGTTTTACCACATTTGCAGCATGTGAGCAAATTAAATATGAAAATAACAAAATGGGTGGGACTGAAACATACCCTTCTGGCTATAGTCGCCAACTCTTACCCTTATGACGAAACAAGATATATTGTGCTGCGTTGTGGCTAGGCTATATATCACATGTTTATCCGAGATCAAATAATGATATGAAAATAGATCGTCACTTGGTCTTAATTATCAGTTACTTATCTGTAATTTAATGCAGCAATAGTTTTCCGGATAAATATTTTTGTTTTAATGAAAATGATGCATTTAGGTTCTTAGTGTATAAGAACACTCTCAATAATGTAAGTAATCACTCACAAGGCGTACTGTTAAATCACTTTTTTTTGGCCAAATGTTCTTCTGTATTACGTATTCACACAGTCACATACGGTGTAAAAATATTTTCCCAAATAATTTTGAAGTGTATTTATGCAAAAACGAGGTCGATAATTCTATCACATATATAGTTATATAATTGATTTTATTGAAAACAATAATTTATTAATATGTTTCGCAGGTAAATGTGTGCTCCATATGCAACTTTCTAGTAGAACAGCGACTTAATACGCCGACTCACCTGACTGACTGGTAATGTGTCCGTATGTACGGGGATCTCGTTAGATTTAAATGTCGGTTTCCAGGCGGTTCTCTGGCGTTGGGCGCTGATACTGAGAGTGAGGCGCCGTCGGAGGTGTGCGGTATTTCAACCCGTTCCGGTACATTTACCGCGTGCAGTCTGAAGAGGCCTCGGCCAGTGTGAACCCAGTAGCTGGAGCTGGCACACCCCACTCCCTCCCTCCCCCCCCCCTTCCCCTCCCTCCCTGCCCCCCCCTTCCTCTCCCTCCCTCCCTCCCCCACCCCCTTCCTCTCCCACCCTTCTCCGTCCCCTTCTGACACCAGGATGCATACCGCGTTTGGCCACCTTCATCATATTCACCCCCTTCCTCTCGCATTCGAACTACCACCTTCATTACGCCCACCTTCCCCAGCTTGTACACCACCGTAATGACATTACCCCTAGCTTCGCCTCTCTCCTCAACCCCTCTGGTGGCAAGTGTCAGTTTTTTCATGTACTATAAGATATCATATGAATAGTAGCGGGCCACCGAACATGGGATATGGGACACCTTTGCTCAACAGGACACGGTAACTTGTTGCAACAAATACGGATCCTGGAGAGTCCGTCCGCCTTCAGATGTAATGCTATTATACCAGTTAACACGACCATCGACCCGTTAAAATAAAATGACCCGCTAACCCGCGCTGTTGTTATATTAACATGAGTTGATGGTCGTGTTAGCTATTACACTAGGGCTGTACAGTCACTACGGGATCTGATCGAGAACTCACGAGACAGGGATACTTATGCTTTATGTAAATACCTAGCATAAACGGCGTGTACGTTCTGATAGGGCTATACAGTTCTCGCGATCGGGCAGCAAGACTTCAGTTTTGGGGACAAACAAACACACGTGCTCCATGTTGAACTATAGGCAGCTATAAGTCAATTTCTTTCGAGGTTTATTCTAAAGACTACGAGTACCATTTCACTAAAGATGGCTATGGGAGGTAGACGTTAAAATATTTGGAGGCGATGGAGCGCAGAACTTTGGGAATATACAAGGAAAAATCCGTCTTCACTACACTCGAAAGCTAAAAATAGCGTTCTAAATTTAGCCCTGCACCCGGGCTTTCGCGAGTTCTCCAAACTGCGAGTGACGTCACAGAGTTTCACGTGCCTCCGCGGTAACAAAAATGGCGAGAGCAAGTGATCGACTTAACCATTCCGCTGTCAAAATATGCAGCGCATGGAGTAACGATACACGGACGCGTCATTAAACCACATGGTAAAGGTAAATTAAGACGAGTAGGATGTTTTCGTATCACTTTTGGATCACGAAAAGACAGTTCTTCATTCTTTGTAAGTTTTCTGTTTGAAGCGTGGCGCCAACGTTGTCACTCGGGGAGAATCCATGTGACGTCATAATGTCTCGTTTTCGTAGGAAATGCAAAAAAACGTTAGTTTCTCAGCCGTGTTGTCCCGTCGTAACAAATATTAGTCATTGTGGTGGCGCAAATGAATGAAAAATATGTCGTCTATCCGTTTTGGGCAGCTATATCTCTTAAATATTCTTAATTATATCGTCATGCCTTCCGCAATGGACCCACCCCTCGGCGCCTGGCTCTTGCGCAGGTAGTCTGGTTCCCAGTCTCACTCTTTGCGTAACATACACGTCACGCCTACGCCACAGATAGTCAGGATACCAGTGTGCGCAGAGATTCTAAACTCGTTCCGAACACGTGCTTCGTTTGTTTGTCCCCAAAATGAGTAAACCGGAAGTCTAGGCGAACGAGACTTTATAGCCCTATTACCTTCGGGTTGTTTGCTTTCACTCGCTTCACACAAAACATCGGCTAATGCTGTCATTGGATGCACAACTAACTACTGAAGTTCTGTGCATATCAGAATTATAGCCATCAGAGTATATTTATATAATATATGAGCGCTTAGACAGTTGATGAACCAGAATGCGGGTGTCTCATGAATGACTGTCAGTGTCAGGCGATCTAATGTGCTGCGCGGTGTTTTCCATGTCGTATGACGTAATGATCATCATGACTGGCATGTCTGCGCGCGGTATCTATGGTTACGTAGCAACACTCCTTATTTAGACTGACCGGGCGAGGACAATAGGGCTATACATTTCTCGCGATCAGGCCGCGAAACTTCAGTTTTGGAAAAAAACAAACACACGTGCTTCATGTTGAAATATAGGCAGCTATAAGTCAGTTTCTATCCAGGTTTATTCTAAAGACTAGGAGTCCCATTTCGCTAAGCATGGCTATGAGAGGTATACGTTAAAATATTTGGAGGCGATGAAGCGCAAAACTTTCGGAGTATACAAGAAAAAATCCTTCTTCAAAACACTCGAAGGCTAAAAATAACATTCTAACTTTAGCCCTGCATGCGGGCTTTCGCGAGTTTTCCAAACAGCGAGTGACGTCACAGAGTCTCACGTGCCTCCGCGGTAACACAAATGGCGAGTGATCGACTTAACCATTCCGCTGTGTGTGCAGTGCATGGAGTAACAACATACTGATGCGTCATTAAATGGTAATGGTAAAATAAGACCAGTTGGATGTTTTCGTATCACTTTTGGATCACAAAAAGACATAGTTTCTTTATTCTTTGTAAGTTTTCTGTCTGAAGCGTTGCGCCAACGTTGTCACCGGAGAGAATCCGTGTGACGTCATAATGCCTCGTTTTCGTAGGAAATGCAAAAAAACCTTAGTTTCTCAGCCGTGTTGTCCCGTCGTAACAAATATTCGTCATTGTGATAGCGCAAAAGAATGAAAAATAAGTCCTCTTTCCGTTTTGTGCATCTATTTTTCTTAAATATCCTTAATCATACAGCTAAGCCTTCCGCAATGGACCCACCCCTCGGCGCCTGGTTCTTGCGCAGGTAGTCTGTTTTTTTTGGCTTTGTCTTCGCGTAACATACACGTCACGCCTACGTCACAGATAGTCAGGATACCAGTGTGCGCAGAGATTCTAAACTCGTTCTGAACACGTGCTTCGTTTGTTTGTCCCCAAAATAAGTAAACCGGAAGTCTTGGCGAACGAGACTTTATAGTCCTATGATGTTCCGTTTGTCGCAGAAATGTAAGCATGATTTGCGTCAAAATACAACGCTCCCAACAGTCTCACCGAACGGACCACCATGCATTATAGAGAGATAAATGTCATATCTTCAACTATTTTAAAATTTTAAGAATTCCTGGACCAAAGCAAACTAGTTTCACACCCACTCGATTCTTCACGCACAAACCGCGCAGCCGGTCGGTTTCCCACACTCAAACGTTGACTACGATGAATGCGCGTCACGCAGCTGTAGCAAGGTACCAGCGTGATGCGCACTCGTTCTAAGAGCACGTGTTTTTTCGTTGGCTCCCAAAGGACCTAAACGGAAAAAAGAACCCGCGAGAACTGTACAGCCCTTATTGGTTTTACACACGGCGGGTCAGCACTAATCAATGTTCTTTGGTCAACATCGTTGCTAAGCCCTCCATGGCGTATCCATTACCTCATATAGCCCCAACCTTGTGGCGTTGTTGCCGAGAACAACGCCGCAAGTCCTACCGTTTACTTTTGCGTTGGAACAAAATAAAAAGTTGGGGAGAGTTTCAGTTTTAATAGCAAAGTTGGGGAAAAGACTTACTCTACAAACGTACAATGACAGTTAGGTCTAAATCGCACTGCATGTAAATGTTATGGGCATTTTGGGCGATGAGCTGACTGAAAGCGCATTCAAAAAGTCGCCATTGCAGTCGGAAGTCTGCGAAGTTTTCCGGAGATCGCCGAAGTTTCATATGCTGAATACCGAAAAAGAATTTGTTATCGACTTTTTTTGGAGCCGAGAAAACGCCGATACTTTAGTGCAAGTCTAGTGGGGTAGCTTGTGACCCTTTAAGGCTATACGAATCCGAATATCTCGATTTAAAATGCAAAGAAAACATTTTTGCATTTTATACACTTAATGTTTGGAAGCACAACACAGTAAACAAATTAAGGTCTATATTCCGTGATTGGTGCCATTTTGTTTGCTTCAGTTGAACATGGGGGGCGGCTTCGCAAATTTTCGGTATTTGGTTATTGGGCACAAAACATGGCGGCAGGGATTTACAAAGGTCCCCAATCAACTGAAAGTTTTAGACGAAAAACTTAATTTACAAGCAGAAATCTGCGATTCTTTGGTGCAAATAGTTTTACTGCCATTTAAACTCCGAAATGCATTAGCCAAATACTCCTCTTCATAGATAACAAATATTTCCCCGTCGTGAGAATGCGTCCAACAGGCCCAACCAACGTGAGGAGACGTGACTTGTCAGGCAGGGAGGGAGGTACGACTGGACGCCTGCTAAAACTGGCACGTAACGGGACTATACCTCATAGAGAGACTGTGATAGGGGTGGGTACGTTATCAACTATTTATGGTTCGTTATATATTCAGGACGCTTTAACCAATTCTGATCATATTGCGTCAATGGGAGAAGGAAGGAAGACTGGAGCCAAGCCCCAGGGTAACCCCTTACTCTTTGCGCAGAAGGACATGGGATCTTTATCCTGGGACCACACAGACATGGCCCCAGCGAGGCTCGAACTACCGATCCACGTGCCGTTAGGCTCTTATGTGGCCAGATCACTCAATACGAGGGCTCTAACCCACTGAGCTATTGGGGGGGGGGGGCTAGGTACTTCTGGACAATATCGCCGTTTACACGGCCCCTCTTCTGCCATGTATTATACAGTCCAAACCAATATTGCCTTTAAATTGGCTTAGAAAACCTACCATAAAAGGCATGTTTGGAAGCTACGTGCACCACATCACGAAGAATACACAAGGTACTCGGTACAGCGTGTCACCCGGCACGCACCACGCGTTTGTTTTTTACCATGACTCATGGTGGATATCAATTTGTTTTAGTAGTCGTGGCCCGGTGGACATATGTCCTTAATCAGTTAGTTTGCAACTGACAGGGGCACATATTGCACTTAGCAAGTGAATGAATGAATGAACTGTTTATTATAGTGACACAGTATGCATTACACAACAACAATAAACAACAGTACAATAGGCATACCCAGCCCTACTGGGCTTATACGTCACTTTGAGACTATTAGTCTAAGTATGATCTACGCCATTGTATTTGCGTTTCACTCAAACGCGTAGACACTCTGTAACAATTTAGTAATTTGTGATTTATTAATCAAATAAACATACATTCTACGATCCTGCTACTGGTATGATATATATATGGTAGATAATGTAAACTCATTTTCACCAGGTCTCCATTAGGCCCTAGTTAAGCGCCGAAATGTTTATATTGTGGAGTAATATCAACCAATAGTCTGTTATTTATCTGTAAGCGGCATAAGGCCTAGCTGGGGGGCGTCATATCTTGCCTAAATTTTATATTCAAAGTCGCAAAGCGTGTGACGCAGCGTAAATTCAGATACGCATTGATTTTGAAACAGTTGCGCCGGACAGAGTGTGAGTAACCAACATATTGTTCTTTATGTACAACAATACGAATAACAAACTGATTTGACAAGTACTTAACGATTAAATGAGTATGTCAGTAATTACGACTAATTGCAATTACGAGAGCCATAAGGACATATCAATGACAATATTCAGCGTCTTCAGATGTCAATCAGCTGAGGATCTTCAGCTGACGTCAGAAATTTGACTGCAAAAAAAAAAAAACGAATTATTGTATTGGAAATATTTATACTTCATTCTTGAACAATGGTTTAAAATCTCAGTCGCTAAGCAAGCTGAGCTGCAAACCAACACGTCGTTTTTTGTTATCTATAAACTATTTATTTGACGAGGTTCACAACAGCGAGTTTACATATTAATGTTCATCTCGTAATGGGTGCACGCCCTGGCCATTGCACATGGGGCCTGGGTCATCCAGTGCCATTTCATTAACATGGTTTGGACTTCATGTGCACAGAAGTGGCCCTAAAACCCCAAGATGTTATCTCTTATGTTGACTTACTCATCCAAGTAGGCCGGAAGGTGTTGAGGATGTGTATGGTGGCCACATTCATTTCAGAGAAGAAAAGAATCCCTTGGACAACCGCCAAGTCAGCCAGAATCTGTTAGAAGAGAAATAAAGAATTAAAATAATAAGGATACGAGTAATAATGACCATTCATTTGCGTTTGTAGTGATTTGCTTTTATACACGCTATAATTGTAATTTCTTTTAAGATATGAGACAGATTGTAAGTGATGAATAGACACTTCCATTTATTAATAATGTGAAAAATTCATGTCTATATTGATATAGGCTTGAAAGGTACATAGAAAATTGAACAGTATGCGCATTGCTTACCGTCCGGCCGTAAGCGGCCACCCCCGTGTAGATAAAGAAGCACACCATGAGTCCGATGAAGGCGCTCACAGCGGCGACAACGGACAGAGCGCCCGTGGCCACCACCAGACCTTGAGTCTTCTTACTCGCCGCGGCGATCCCCAGCGAACCGGCTACCATCGCCTGTCGGGGTGTGTGGGGGGTGGTGTGGAGAAATAAGGAGTGGGATTGGTGGTGGGGGGGGGGAGGCGGATAGATAGGGAGTAGGGGGGGGGAGGATAGAAAGAGGAGGGAGGCGGAGGGATAGGGAGTAGGGGGGGGCGTAAGGGTGGAGAGGTGATGCGGAGTGATAGGGAGAGCGGGGTGGTGGGTGGGGTAGGCAGAGAGATAGAGAGTGACGGTGGGGCGGGGGAAGGAATGGAGGGGTGAGGCCGAGAGTTAGGGGTGGAGTTACGGTGAGGGGGTGGGGGTTGAGGCAGAGTGATACAGGGTGGTGGTTTGGAGTTCATGCAGTGCGATGATAGGGGTGGGGGGGGGGTATTGAAGCACAGGAAACAAACAAGGATAAGCAACAGCCGAAGACCCTCCTGTTCATTTCTGATTGCATAAAGATCTTCGATAGTTGAATTCAACGTAGTTCTACACAGGGACAGAAGGGCCATAGCGTAAGCCACTGCCGATAAACCAACATTTAATGAGGTAGGTTCGCATGAAATGCGCTCAGAAAGTGCACAGTAAATAGTGCAATGTATGTCACAGATACTCACAAAGATGCCGGCCCAAACTCCTTGGAAGAAAGTGTACGAGAGGAAGGCACTGACGATGTCCAGTACAAATGCAGCAATGCCGAATACCAAGTGACATATCCCGAGTTTCCTGCACTGTTTATCATTGAAGGCTGCGAGTGTTGAGATCATGATGACGGCAGCCTGCGGAAAACAAGTTGAAATTACAATCCCTCCTCCTTGGTGCATAGCTAGCAGGTGTACTACGCCCTGTCTGTCTGTACCCTGTACCCATTGTACTACGCCCTGTCTGCCTGTGCCCTGTACCCATTGTACTACGCCCTGTCTGTCTGTACCCGGTACCCAGCGTACTACGCCCTGTCTGTACCCGGTACCCAGTGTACTACACCCTGTCTGTCTGTACCCGGTACCCATTGTACTACACCCTGTCTGTCGGGACCCGGTACCCATCGTACTACGCCCTGTCTGTCTGTACCCGGTACCCAGTGTACTACGCCCCGTCAGTCTGTGCCCTGTACCCAGTGTACTACACCCTGTCTGTCTGTACCCGGTACCCAGCGTGCTACGCCCTGTCTGTACCCGGTACCCAGTGTACTACACCCTGTCTGTCTGTACCCGGTACCCAGTGTGCTACACCCTGTCTGTCTGTACCCGGTACCCATCGTACTACGCCCTGTCTGTGTGTACCCGGTACCCAGTGTACTACACCCTGTCTGTCTGTACCCGGTACCCAGTGTGCTACACCCTGTCTGTCTGTACCCGGTACCCATCGTACTACGCCCTGTCTGTCTGTACCCGGTACCCATCGTACTACGCCCTGTCTGTCTGTACCCGGTACCCATCGTACTACACCCTGTCTGTCTGTACCCGGTACCCAGTGTACTACGCCCTGTCTGTCTGTGCCCTGTACCCAGTGTACTACACCCTGTCAGTCTGTGCCCTGTACCCAGTGTACTACACCCTGTCTGTCTGTGCCCTGTACCCAGTGTACTACACCCTGTCTGTCTGTGCCCTGTACCCAGTGTACTACACCCTGTCTGTCTGTGCCCTGTACCCAGTGTACTACACCCTGTCTGTCTGTGCCCTGTACCCAGTGTACTACGCCCTGTCTGTCTGTACCCGGTACCCAGCGTACTACACCCTGTCTGTCTGTACCCGGTCCCCAGTGTACTACGCCCTGTCAGTCTGTGCCCTGTACCCAGTGTACTACACCCTGTCTGTCTGTACCCGGTACCCAGTGTACTACACCCTGTCTGTCTGTGCCCTGTACCCAGTGTACTACGCCCTGTCTGTCTGTACCCGGTACCCAGTGTACTAGTATACATACTTCAACTTAAAAATAAGTCTTGTCGCATGTTTAGCATGTGAGAGAATTATATATAAAGGTAACAAAGTGGATGGGACTTCTGAAAGAGATCCCTAAAGTTACCCTCCTGACGAATCATGATATACCCCTATGTTGTGCTACATATCACATATATCATATGTTTATCCCTTAAAACATGATAACATGAATTGCTTAGTTGGCAGTCATTTGGTCCTAATTAAGTACTTAATCGTAACTGAATAAATAAATAAAATGGCATATTGTTAAAAGTAAAATACGAGCACTGCTGCGGTGTCTATATGATAACCTTGGGCAGGGTTTACATTCACAGTCAGACAATGTGTCCAAAATATGGCTCTAAAGCATTTTGAAATGTTGGAAATATCTGTATGAGCAGATCTATTGTTTGACTTCGTTTATTATCAACCAATGCGAATCTGAAATTTTATGACGTAGTACACTTTTCCTGCATGAAATTCACTAATCTGTATATTTGCATTTATGTTTCTCCCGGGAATGTTTGCTCCATGACCAATTTTACAGCAGAACAACGCCTTTATACGCCGACTCACCTGACTGACTGGCAATGTGTCCTTATGTTTCTATATATGTGTTAGAAGTCGGTTTTCAGCGTTGGGCGCTGCGTATACTGGGAGTGAGGCGCCCTCGGATCACTCCATGCCTTCCACTCACTCCGCTAGGGCTCCATTATATCTCTGTTGTCGCCTATGTCCTCAATGTCTTTTCACACTCACTCGCCAGGTCGGCGCTGCGCATATTGATAGGAAAAATGCGTCGCGGATTTCTACAAATTAGTGCTGGGACCCAGCCTAAGCCTAATAACACATGATATCAGGTGATGAAAAAAAAAGAGTTCTGTCACAATTATAACTTTTTCGAAAGGGTACAAGACGTTTTTTGCTGTATTAAACACGCACAGCTCGTTATTTTTATGTTTTAATCTTGAAAACTATAATGTCGCAAGAAATTACGGCTGATTTGACCGTTTTTCAAGAATCTTGAAATTTGCCCCCGGCCGACAGCAGCGGTATAAGCTAGCTTGCGAGGCGCCACCGTGCGGGGAGCTTGCCCTCGGATGTGTACGGTATTATATTCAAACCACTTCCGATACAGTTATACCGCTTGCAGTCTCAGCCAGTGTGAACCCAGTATCTGGAGCCCCCCTCCGTCCCCCTGCCCCCCCCCCCACTCGGTCGCTAGTTTTAAAATGTCCGCTCTATAGGGGTATCTTTTTTGGTATAATAGCGCTCTTCGCAGTCACATCCACAGGATACAGACACTTTTTTTGCGATAATTTGGATCCTGGAAAGGTCATTGCCGGCTATATATGGTGGGAGACGGTAGGGGATGAAAGCATTATTGGATGACCAGGTCAGGTCTGGTAGAAGAGGGGGGGAGGTGCATTGACTAATATTGAGAGGAGAACAGAAGGAGAGGGAGGGGGGGTGCTTGGACTAATATAGCGAGGAAGAGAGAGAGAGAGAGAGAGAGAGAGGGAGAGAGAGAGAGAGTGGCGGCGGGGGGGTGGCTTGGACTAATATAGCGAGATGGAGAGAGCGGCGGGTGGCTTGAACTAACATAGCGAGAAGGAGAGACCTTGGGGGTTGCTTGGACTAATATAGCGAGAAGGAGAGAGGGGAGGCTGCATGGACTAATAATATAATATAGCGAGGAGGAGAGAGAGAGAGAGGAGGGGCTGCAAGGATTAAGCCTTATATCTTACACATCCAAGTACGTAGCGCCGTACGCTCAAACACAATGGCTGGGACCCTCAGCACTTCTCTTGTTCTAAACACGTGATGAAGGTCGCTATATCAGACACCGCAAGATTGGACATTTCTTGATTGTTTTCCGCGAAGTTTGACAACGCTAGAATGTGTATCGCCACAGCAATTCTTCACTTTGCGGTAGGTAATGGATTATATCCAGATTTGGAGATTTTTTAAGCGTGAATAATCATTGATAATTAAGCAATAATAAAGGCGGGGGGTATACATTTTAACCTACATTTTATTAATGACCCGTGTACGCATGCTACAAACTGACCATATATCGGTGCACTCTTGCCACATTAGTACATTAGCGACCCAACAGTGACATCTGTATTTATTGTCTTCGTTATGTTTTAAATATTTTTGCTGCTGAAAAGTTAGTGTTGCCAAGCATGCATTAATAATCACAAAACAGTGATCGAAGCTCTAACGCGCTAACAATTGAAAATATAACGCGTCTAGTTAATGTCGTCACAGTTGTCCAAATCTGGGGGCGGGGCGTCGGCCAGGTTGAGGCCCCGGATGAAGGTAGGCGGGGCTTGCGGGTATAGGAATGGCACAGTCATTTGGTCGATAGTTTGCCCATCAGACGAGTTAAAGAAAAACTGGATCGGTGGAGCGAACCAGTACGGCTCCTGCACAATGCCCACGAAGCGATCGGGCGATAATTCAACCAAATCGATGAAACCCAATGTGCCATAAGTTCCAGACAGTGTATCGGATGTCTCGTTGTAGAAAACGGACATGTTGCCGAAGAAGAAATCTCCATATTGACCGGCGTACTCGGGCCCAGCGAATCGCGGTGACGTCACGGCGTGTTCGTATGACTCCACCGGAAGTGACTCTTCGGCAAACCGGAAGCTGGACTCCTCATGCCCTTTACGGGGCATCATATTCTGGTTTTGGTTCGCGCTGTAGCCTCTAGGGGGCGGGTCGAGCCGCAGGAGAGTGTCGAGGGCGAAGGCGGCGACTCTGTTCATGTAGTCACCCTGGTCGCCGTTGGAGCCGGTGATCTGGCTGACGACCGCCATACCGACGTCGGGCAGTATGGTCACCAGGGACTGGTAGCCGAAGAAGTAGCCTCCGTGTCTCGCCATGTTGTAACCTAGGCAACAGAGGAATAATCCACAGGACAAGGCCCATGAAATAAAAAAATCCAAAAAATTCGCGTCTTGCTCAAAATATAACATATATAAATGAAGTAACGTCATGGATCTTCTGAGAACATGCAAATTGCTTACGCCATAAAGGACTTCATAAGTATCCAAGTTTCAAAAGGGAAAATGGAGCAGCGATTCCTGAGAAATATTTTTGGAGATAAATACTTGTTTTTGCATGAGAATGATATAGAATGCTTACATGTAATCACCTTAACCTTTCCGAAAAATATTGTATTTATTTATCTATGTGCAGCAAATAGAGATAGCACCAACATATGGCGGATATTGGCGTCATGTATGTAATTGGATGACATTTGCTTCATATACAGGCACCAGGCTTCGAACCCACGACCTGGTGATCTGCAGCTCAGCCTGCTTATCAACTGAGCTAAGGAAGCGCCCCTCCCACCCTCCTCATTAGATACCGAAACTGAACTGTCGTCATGTATATTCATGCATACATTATAGGCTCGGCACTGTAGGAGTCTAGAACTTTATCTTTTATTCACCGTGTACTATAAAATTTGCATCATGATAGAAATAAATGTCTTAATTTAAACAACAAGTTAACAACGATGATCTTACCTCTGTAATAACCACTGTACCACCCCAGCGCGGTCCCGGTCTCCACCACCGAGATGGTCTTATCTGCGTTAGTCGGATCTGGGGCGGGGAACGGGTAAGACGTACTCTTCATGGTGGCCATCAGATCTGTCTCGTTGATGAGCTGGGTCCCGTCCTCTGTCTTGCCTTTGTTTGTCAACAGGAGGAGCCACTTCTGCATATCTTCAACGTTGGTGACAATGTCGCCAGAGGGCGCTGCTACCATAAGGTTTGGTCTGCGGTCAACGGGAGCGAAGACATCTTTTACTCTTGTATTTGATTAAAGCTGTTTAAACAGATATTTGTCCCCAATAGCCAACATTAATCATCTGACTTCAATTTTTTTTAATAAAGTTATTACTGCTGGTGGTCAAACCCGATTCCACTTTTGTTATTTGGTTGGATTTCAATCTATAGGAAAGAGAACTTTCACATGTCATATCGAGACGGCCGTTGACATGCGAATGCACTATAGATAAATAAAGTTCATACGAGCAAGACTGGTCTTCAACCCTTTGAACAACTTTCTGGAACATGTTTTTGAAACTGTTCGAAATTTAACTCAAGATGCAACCACCCAATAACCTTGTGTAAACTGACCCGAAGATGCCCTTGTCGATAGGTCGCGGCACGCCGTTGTCAGGTTCGTAGGGCGTCGCCATGTTGTCAAGGTCATCCTGCGTCAGGCGATCAGTAAACGTAGATGACGTCATGCCTAATGGGTCGAAGAGATTGGTTTTGGCCACATCCGCCCAGGTCATCCCCGTCAAGATCTCTGTCACGTGGCCTGTTATCGTGACGTAGAGATTGTTGTAGGTGTAGCTTCCTCGGAAGGGTTCCGTGGACGTGAGGAATCGGGCGCGACTATCAAACGGGACGACATGAAAGGAAACGTTGGTGTCTCGTGCCACTTTTGTGCACATATAGGCTAAAACTGGGCCATTGTTTCTCCGGGACTGTAACCTGCGTCTTATTATGATAGAACCTAAATCTCAATACCAGTGCGATACCAGTAATTGGGACATCTTGTATGGAAGTGATTTCATTCCCATTGAAAGCAATGTTGAATTGATCCATATCTATATTCTCGAGAGTGAGCGTTTTTTTAATTTAAATAAGTAAATATGCTTTTAAATTAAATACCCGGTATACAGTTTTTCTCCAGGCTTACAACAGCGTACAAAGCTTCTAAGAAAAACGTTGGCGCTCACAAATGAAGGGGAACTGCTTGACATTTGAGGCCACCACGTTCGGCATATCAGACAGACCAGTTCTACCTGATGTAGTCCATCTCTCTCTGCATGGCGCCCACAGCCAATCCCCACCACACCCGACACATCAGACAGACCGGTCCTACCTGATATAGTCCATCTCGCTCTGCACTACCCCCCACAGCCAATCCCCACCTCACCTGACACATCAGACAGATCAGTCCTACCTGATATAGTCCATCTCGCTCTGCACTACCCCCCACAGCCAATCCCCACCACACCTGACACATCAGACAGATCAGTCCTACCTGATATAGTCCATCTCGCTCTGCACTACCCCCCACAGCCAATCCCCACCACACCCGACACGTCAGACAGACCGGTCCTACCTGATGTAGGCCATCTCGCTCTGCACCGCCCCCATAGCCAATCCCCACCACACCCGACACATCAGACAGACCGTCCTACCTGATATAGTCCATCTCGCTCTGCACTACCCCCCACAGCCAATCCCCACTACACCTGACACATCAGACAGACCGGTCCTACCTGATGTAGTCCATCTCGCTCTGCACCACCCCCCACAGCCAATCCCCACCACACCCGACACATCAAACAGACCGGTCCTACCTGATATAGTCCATCTCGCTCTGCACTACCCCCCACAGCCAATCCCCACCACACCCGACACGTCAGACAGATCAGTCCTACCTGATGTAGTCCATCTCGCTCTGCACTACCCCCCACAGCCAATCCCCACTACACCTGACACATCAGACAGACCGGTCCTACCTGATGTAGTCCATCTCGCTCTGCACCACCCCCCACAGCCAATCCCCACCACACCCGACACATCAAACAGACCGGTCCTACCTGATATAGTCCATCTCGCTCTGCACTACCCCCCACAGCCAATCCCCACCACACCCGACACGTCAGACAGATCAGTCCTACCTGATGTAGTCCATTTCGCTCTGCACCACCCCCCACAGCCAATCCCCACCACACCCGACACATCAAACAGACCAGTCCTACCTGATGTAGTCCATCTCGCTCTGCATGGCGCCCAGAGCGAAGCCCCAGATGGCGTCGTAGGTTCCCGAGCGGTGGGAGAGCAGGTCCCTTAGGGTGGCGAACTGAGTCCGGTATCCCTTGTCCAGCCAGAAGTCCGGCCAAATGTCCTTCACCACAGTGTCCACGGTGTACCTGGAAACCATTACAAACCCTCGCATTGTCCACGGATATCTGTGGAAGAACGTTTCATCCCCGGGACCGATCTGTTGTCATAGGAACGTCATATAATCCCTTGGACCCACCTGTTTTCATGGGTAGCCACCTAACAGTCTGGGACGTACCTGTTGTCATGACTGTCATGTTGTCGTTAGCCCCTTCGGGCCTACATGTTGTAATGGGACCCTCAGAGCCCCGTTGTACCCACCAGTTTGTCATGGAACCCTTTTGTACCCTATTGCAGGCCCCTGTTGTCAAAGGACTCTCCTTACTATAAAATCTACACCTCTCTTGCCATTTCTTGCAGGATTTCTCTTGTTTTGTCTACATCCCGCCCCTACCTACTGGCTCTCATGGGACCCACCTGAGTGGCGCCCCCTTCCGCCCCCACTGGTTACCATGGAATCCACCTTCCGTCCTCAGCGAGAGCCTTGACAAGTAGCCCCTCCCCTCACTCTCACCCCCACCTGTTGCCATGGGACCTACCTGCCATCCTCAGCGAGCGCCTTGAGGAGCAGCCCCTCTCCTCCCCTTCCCATCCCCCCAGCCTCACCCCCACCTGTTGCCATGGGACCCACCTTCCGTCTTCAGCGAACGGCTTGACGAGTAGCCCCTCCCCTTCCCCCACCCTTGCCCCCACCTGTTGCCATGGGACCCACCTTCTGTCCTCAGCGAACGGCTTGACGTGTAGCCCCTCCCCTTCCCCCACCCTCGCCCCCACCTGTTGCCATGGGAACTACCTTCCATCCTCAGCTGGCGCCTTGGCGAGCAGCCCCTCTCCTCACATTCCCCTCCCCCCACCCTCACCCCCACCTGTTGCCAGAGGACCCACCTTCCATCCTCGGCGAGCGCCTTGACGTGTAGCCCCACCCGTTCCCCTCCCTCACCCCCGCCCCCACCTGTTGCCATGGGACTCACCTTCTGTCCTCGGTGAGCGCCTTGACGTGTAGCCCCACCCCTTCCCCTCCCCCACCCTCACCCTCACCTGTTGCCGTGGGACTCACCTTCTGTCCTCAGTGAGCGCCTTGACGTGTAGCCCCACCCCTTCCCGTCCCCCACCCTCACCCTCACCTGTTGCCGTGGGACCCACCTGCCGTCCTCGGCGAGCGCCTTGACGAGTAGCGCGGCGTTGATGGCCTTGGCGCAGGAGGCCAGGTAGAAGAGCGTCCGGTTGGTGACCGGTTCCCCGGTCTCCAGGTCCTTAACGCCGTACCCCTGGGCCAGCAGGGGCCGACCCAACTTCACCACAGCGTGACTGGCCCCGATCACCGACTCACTGGCCGTCAGGTTTCGGATAAACTCATCTATCAAAGCCGCTTGCTCCTCGTCGCTCTGCGCCAGTCCTGGCGTCACCATAAGCATCCAGCAGGCCACAATAGCCGCCAGGGTGATGGGCCACGCCACTGTCATCGCGATCAGGCAGCAAAGCAAGTCTTTCCCTTTTTCAAATTTGGCTTCAAACGTGAGCGTTCGCTCTCCACCCACATATGCCGTATAGACAAGTAAGGCTCTTTGCGGGCTGGGGTATTTATGACGCCTTCATGCAGCTTGGTCATAAGTCATACGATACAGTGATAAGGACTACTTTCCTGAATTAGATCGAATGAATAACCTCGTGATCACTGACCAGATGTCTCAATTCCCATGGTTACCTAGTGGTAATTGGGCGCGGGTCAATGTCAAACGCGACGGACGCTTATTAGGGGCACAAGGTGGGGGGGGGGCGGTAGGAGAAAGGGGTAAAATTAGGTCAAGAATTTACTCTAAAACTGCTTAAATATCATTTGTTTGAAACACCAAATATTTGCCATGCTAGTTTGTCGTTAGTGGTAGCCTCTGGTTCCCTGGCTTTACTACGGCGAGACTTCGGTCTGATCTGTCAATGTGGTGCCCCCCCCACCCCGTTCTCCCCCTCCAAAACAGTGACTGGCGCATATGAACTCTTCAGGGTTCAAGGGTAGTTGACTTCGTATAGTCAAAATGTCGGACATGACTATACGTCGTTACATGGATACTACCCAAATATGTCAGTCATATATTTATTTTTGTATCCTTAATAAAAAAGGAGGCCTGGAAAGGGCTAGTGGGGACAAGAAAGTCGACCTCAAGTCAACGTGAGGATATCAAAGTCCAGATCCATTGTTATCTGTCTTTATCATGATTTTTGATTTTTGTTCTTCGTGGTGTCATTGACAGTAATTATGCAGGATGAGACCACCCGCTTGAATTAGTTGTTCTACTAACCAATGTGGCTAGAATGGTTTCGTGAGTTCTGAAACAGGCACATTAACGGCAGACCATTGAACTGTTGTTGGTCGTTGAGTTGTGGGTTCAATAGACCGATCCATACCCCGGCACTAAGCCACGCCTACACTGGAGTCCTTTTTCCTTAATCGTGAGCATGAAATTGACAACCATAGCTGATGGTAGGTACAAGTGAGAAGTACTCATTTCTGAAACTGAAAACAAAGTGACCTGCTGCTTTGTTTGTCCGACTTGTATATCCGGCGTAATGCACATGGGAGATCTTTTTTTACCACAAGACTGGATAAAATCAAGAGCGAAGTCTGATTTCAGTCAACGATTAACAGCCTGGATCGGTCTATTCCTGGTGGAGACAAAACGTTTCCTCTTTTTAAGTTCACTGACAGTAACAAACCTTATTTTCTTTAATAATTGTGAGCCTCTCTCGGGGGCCCTACCAATAAAAGATTATTTCAGCCCGCCTCGCCAGTTCGCTTGCTTACATTCAGTTGAAATAGTAACTTTAGATCACCGGGGAACAGTGTGCAGCTCTTATCTCTCATGTAAATGTCGGAGTATTGGAATTTCCTTTTCGGTGCCGAATTCCGTAGAAACCGTATGAAACAGTGATGCCACCTGGTGATGGAATCAGCCATGCGTAACAACGACAAAAGTCTGCCCGCCACGCGCGGATGATTTTGAATGGCTCAGTCAGTAAAGGGCAGCTCTGTACTATGCGGTATACGGAATTCGGCAATGATTTGAAAATAAGCAAACGTCCCCCATTACCTTCGCACGCCATTCCAGACTTCAAATGGTTCAGCCTCACCCATACAAGGTTTCCTCGATGAAAACGTGTGAATGTGAAAATGCGTTTATTCCGTATTGTAGGCTCACCGCCAATAGTAAACATATGGTAACTGGTTACACAAGATCAAGACAACACAACAAGCATACAAGTATTAACAGTCCTAAAAAGCATATACATATCTATATATATTCCATATTCAGATTATAGCAAAGACGATAGAGACTGAATGTATAAATGTTGCTAATTTATATATCTATTTATTTGCTTGACGGTCTGCTTAAATCAAGAAGGTTCAACTAAACAACAGGTAAATGCTTTGGCCCACATATTTGAGAAATATACACAATATATACAATATATACATCACTGGTACTACCGAAGTACATAAAATATCCATAACTCAGACTTTCACGACCCTTAACGTTTTTCACAAAAACACGGTGTTTCACAATATTTAAAAATCGTTAACACGGTGCTTCACAATGTTTAGAAAGCCTGAAAATGGTGTCTCGCAATATTTGGAATTCCTTAGCAACGTGTTTCACAATATTTAGACATTTTTAACCCGTGTTTTCCTTTGTTTATACATCTGTAAACACCATTCAGCTCTCTTTTATCTGTGCAATATTTTAACCACTCAACCAAGTCATTGCTGCGTTGTTGAGTTTCCTACATCTGGGATTATCCAACAACATCTAAACCCCCAGCTAAATGATTAATAGTTTGCCCGTCGCTGTTTTACAGTCAAACCAAGGTAAACCAAAGCCCGACTAATTACGAAGTATTTTATATTATAATCAGAGCTTCATAATATTACATTACTTTCTTGAATTTGACAATATTATATTACTTTCTTGAATTAGACAATATAACATTACTTTCTTGAATTAGACAATATAACATTACTTTCTTGAATCAGACAATATTACATTCGCACCTCTCACAAATGAGAACCCGATGTTCAAAGTATGCAATGACGCGACACGATAATTTGCCCATAACATAAAAATATTTTCAAATATATTAAATATGGTCATTGGATAAAATACTTGCTGGCAGAGATATAACTTCAGCTCACCAACACAAGACCCCCACTTTTAAAACCTTTTTCACAATATATATTTATTGCATCGCGACTATCTGATGCAGATGATACACAGTGGGAACTACGAATCTAATCCAGCGAAATCAATAGCAAAAAATAACAAGACAATCAACCCATGACCAGGTCCAGTTGAGAGAACGCACGTGATGGGATAGCCCGCAAAAGAAGCGCAATCCCTTTCTTAATCATCGCCCGACCAGTCATTGACAAGATACGCCATCACCCCTTTAGCTCAAAATCTAAGGCTTTAGGACGGATAATGTCGGGTTCATCGAGGGTCGTTGTAGTACTTGATGTCATCTTGTCTGAGGCAAAAGCGATGGCAGGTATGGAAATGTCAGGCCCGCCATTCCTCGTGGAAAGCGCCCGGCGAAGTAGACCCCACAGCCTGTCCCTGTAGCGTTTATATTTGGCCAAGTAAATGAATGGATTAATCATCAGATTGCAGAAAACCAGAGCGACTGTAAAGTGATAACCAGGTGACTGAAAGTCCACGTGATACCCAAGATGGTGCAGTAAGAAATACACCTGATTGCTGGACCAGCAGAGGATGTAGGAGATACAGACGATAAATAGCATTATGGTCACATTTTTTTTGGCTTGTTCAGTGTTTTCTTGCCTCACGTTAGACACGGAGAAGCTACTGCTGTCTGACCTCCCCTCGGCTGAAGGTTGCGATATCTCGTGCCCATGCATATTTCGCCTCAAGACAAGCAAGATGCGAGCGTAGGATACCAAGATTACAACCACGGGGACGACTATCTGAATCAGTACTAGCATTATGCCAGTCGCCCTAGTGGCAAACAAGGAGGGGTACTCGCTATAAACCGAACACATTCCATTTTGTTTGATCTTTGAAGTTGGGACCGCTAGAATAATATTCACAACGCAACCGAACGCCCAAATTAACACCAGCATGGCATAAATTAACTGATTAGTACAGGTGCGAGTATGGTAAAGCGGATGCACCAGCGCTACGTAGCGGTCGACTGTGAGAGCGATGAGATTGTAGGTAGAGGACAGAAACAGACCCCATTGCAGGACGTTAGCCAGCCAGAGCCGACAGAACCAGTCCCTGGCCACCAGGTTCGTGATGACCGTCTCATCACGGAAGAAGTTCTGCAGGACGAGGACCAGCCCGCCGGTGAAGTCGATCAGGGATTGGTTGATGATGAAGATGTTGGTGATGCGTCTCCTCATTGAGACGGACGAGGCCAGCACTGCGATCACCGTGCCGTTGCCTATCATCCCCACCGCAGCAATGGCCATGTACAGGTACCGCAAGTTTCCGACAGCATTCAAGCTGGTTTGGTCCTCCACATCGCGGGAGGAGGTGGTCGATAATTCTCCGTTGGCGGGAGTCGTCGCCCAATCGAGTCCCGTGGTGAAGGTTTCTGCTTCGCCCGTATAGATGTCAAATGCTGCAGAGGCATCCCCCGGCCGGTCTGTCATTACCCCCATTGTTCAAGATAAACCTCACAACCTTTCTACTAATAATGTACGTGTACCCAAATATCGACAGAGGATCTTAGTTTATTTCAATGTTTTGACACATGGACGTGTGTTCCACTCCACTCCACTAACCTGTAGTGGTCTTCGCCGCGTGTACAACCGCTGTAACTAACTACATCAGTGCTCAGCAGATCACACGCAATATGATTTCCTTCTCGCAATGCTGATCGGATAGGACGGTCAAATTCTGTTAATTGTCAGCGACCAGAGCAGCAGTCTCCCATCTATCGAAGGTCGAGCAGAGGCAGGATTCCCCGGGCGCCACGATGCTCTGTTTCAGCCAAGATGCCTTCCGATGAAGATGACGGACGAACTATCGACATCAGCTTTCCCTATAACACACAGTAACGTAAAAAAATACGAAACTAATAGCAGGAAACACGACAAAATTACTCATCCTCGTGCAACAATTTGTCCCGTGAGAAATATGTAAATTTGGTGCATCTGTTCTGAGATTGTGTGTCTCTCTAAGGCACTATATCAATTCTTTGACATTAACATAGTTATGACAACGCATGCAAGCATCTTATTAACATATCAACATTGCATCCCGTATATATGTTGAACACATTTGAAAAGTCGTTAGACCTACCTATATAATATAACATAAATTTCGTTGTGTGTAGCTTTAACTGATCTTGTATTTTGCAACATCTCAAATTCATTCCATAAATAGCTTATTCGTGAGCACAAGAAGCATATTATCTTTCCCTTTATATATTAGTCTATCCATGATCACTAGAAGTGTAAAGTTTTTTTCTCCATTAACAGCATAGTGACTTTCGCAAACAACATATATATCTCCATTAACATCATACTCGTCTAACTATCACAAAAAACATTACAGCGTAATCACAAACACATTGAGATTTTCCATAGACAGTCTACTCACAACCACAAGAAATAACCACTGTAAATCGGTTAATCCAGTTTGAATTACGTCACGGGGCATTTCGGATTCCGTTAATTCTCGCTTTATTACCAAGTCTTTGCACGCATAATTCATCGCAGAGATCAAGTAAATAGCCACATCTTCATCATAGCTGTCTCAAAACCCTATTCATATCAGCATTAAAAACATAATACGAATACTACGAAAAGATGGACAAAGATCGGCCACTTACATACGGATCCTTTCTTGCGCAGGCGTGACTCAGCCTTGCCGGGTTCTGCCCTGTAGGCTCCGTGAGAGTCACACTGACTCCCACCGTACACGCGCGTTCGCTTTTATTGTCATGCGTTCAAAGACGAACCGTGTCAGCCAATCAGAGGACGGAGAGCCAGAGACCCCGTCGCTGTGTGACGTCACTGAAGGACGGGGCCGTGATGGAGAGGTGCTTTCTGTTAAATGACACCCGCAACGGCGCATAGGTGCGGCGATATTCGGCGGGGAACCCGGGAGATATGTCTAAAAGCTTCGCCTTTGCCTTCTACCCCCACCCACGCTTTGCAAGCGCTGGTCTCTTACACCATTAATTGCGGACAGATAAAAGACCCAGAATAAAACGTGATTGACTCTTGATGATAAGGTAGGATTAATTATTGCGAGACAAAAACATACATCTGAAGCATACGGCCAAGCCGAAAGCAAGTTTTAAGGAGTATCCTATTTGACAAGTGGGTTAATTGGGAACGTTAATAAGCCTTATCAGTCTCCATTATGTCGGTACCAATTGCCTTGTTAGTTTAGGTTAATAATGCAGAGTGTATCAGCTTCATGTAGCCATTTTGTGTTCCAAGATAAGTGGTATCCTAGTTATACTTAAAAGGGAGTCATTGAGACAGAGGACGCTGGGTTTGAGACTGAGACGGGTCTTTATTTCCATGGATTTTGATTCGCAATATTGTACTTATTTTCGAAAAAACCCAGTCAGATAAAAATGATTTACCACGATTTGCACCACGATCCTCCCACACCCACTACCCCCACCCCCCCCCCCTCCCGCCAATGCACACTAACTTACGGAAAATACGTACCTGTAATTCATTCTTGGCCGTGAGTGGAGGCAGCTTGAGCTTGGTGGATCAGTGCAAAAATGGTCCCACAGTAGAAAAACCACGCCTCTAACTTCACTCACATCCTTCCAGCCGCCATGATAATCTTCCAATGCAGCAAGTGTGGTCTTAGGCTGACAATGTAGCCTTTGAACTTATTTTTTTGGGGATGTCTGAAATGATCTCTCCGAATAATGAATAGTGCCGGATTATTTCGTAGAAATGACAGAGAAGCCTTGTTTGATCTCTTCAGACTGAGTGCTAATTCTTTAAGGAGTGTATACATTCTCATATATAACGTGAGTTTTAGTGGCAAAAAGCGCCAACAATGCCCACAGCTTGATGACGTAGTACACAATAACGCCACATTTCCTTTAAAAGTCTGTCCCCAAATAATCTCGGGATATACCGTTTATTCGTTTTTCCTTTTGCTTCTGAACATTATAAAAGCCGAAGTTTCCCTTTTAACATTTCCTGTTTCACGAAAGGTAAAACAGAAAAAAGTTTCGGCAATTCTTAATTTTTACCTTTACCGTATTGAAACATGAATAAAGGTAATAGTCATCAGAAACCGGTAGCACGCACGCGATGCCTTTTACCAAGGCGAAGGAGGGAGGGTTAAAAATTGTTGGCAGGTTTATATATAGAGAAATTGTTTTTTACTGAGCATAAACATAATGGATAGCAATAGGGATATCAAACTATTGATATATATTTTACATGTTGTTATTATTTCAATTCACCTCTTCTCTTGTATTCGCATACCGTTATGACAGGAGCATCAAGATGTATGCCATAATACCTTTTCCTTCAAATATGGGGATATTTGAATTCCCCCCAATCATCTCTTCTAATATTTTTTCGTTGTTGGTCGGTTGCTGACTGGAGTTTAGGATTGTGTGAGCCATGCTTATTTTTCTGTAAAATGTTGGTAGCTTCATGAGATATTTTCTTCTCAACTGTCGGTTTAAATCTTAATTGAGCATTATTTAGAAAATTCACATATTGGGTGAATACTTATGCATTGGGAACCCGATGACCAGTTTATATGGCCGTCGGCTTGCATGTTTACATCTTATTGTAATGGTCGCTGTAAGAACCCATCACCTTACATGGCAAGTGGCACGTGCGATATGTCTCGGGTGATAGGTGTCGGTGCAACCGTAAAAGAATGTCGAAACCATGTACGCTCTCAGATTTATTACAGAATTGTAAAATCACGAACTAAGCGTAAGCCTGTATTGGCACACTAACGAAAAAAATGCGATTGAATCATGAATTTAATTGTCAAGATAAAATCTTTTTATCTAAACACCAGTGACGACAGGGAATGTAAACGAGCCACGATAGTTAACGCGAACGCGACAGTAAATATGACCGATATTGTAAACATAAGGCGCCATATTGAACATGAGCCATGATTTTAAACACGAACCAGAATAGTAAACGCAAGGTGCTACAGTAAACCTGACCCTGATAGCAAACACAAGGTGTGATAGTAAACCTGAGCCATGATTGTAAACATGACCGAGATAATAAACACAAGTGCGATAGTAAACATGCGCCATGCTTGTAAACATGATCGCTGTAGTAAACACAAAGTGCGATAGTAATTATGAACCATGCTTTGTAAACATGACCGCTATAGCAAAACACAAGTGCTATAGTAAACATGAGCAATTACTGCAAACATGACCGCGATAATAAACACGAACGCGATAGTAAACACGACCGCGATAGTGAACGCAAGGTGCGATAGCAAACGGGCCATGATTGCAAAGATGACCGCAATATTAAACAAAAGGCGCGCTAGTAAATATAAGCCATGATTGTAAACATGACCGTCAAGGTAAATACAAGGTGCGATTGTCAAAATGAGCCATGATTGTAAACATGATCGAGACAGTAAATACAAGGTGCGATAGTAAATATGAGCCATGAATGTAAACATAACCTCCATAGTAAACACAAGGTGCGATAGCAAACATGAGCTATGGTTGTAAACATGACCGCCATAGGTGCGACAGTAAACATGAGTCATGATTGTAAACATGACCGCTATAGTAAACACAAAGCGAGTTAGTAAACATGAGCCACCTTTGTAAACATGAACCATGATTGTAAACATGACCGCCATAGTAAACACATGCTGCGATAGAAAGCATGAGTCATGATTGTAAGCATGACCACTACAATAACCCCACTGCGATAGTGACAGACCCACATCATTCTATTGGACTGGCATGGGTTTGCCTGGTGTCTGCAACGCGTCGTACCTTGCTTGAGTGCAAGCTAATAACTGCTGCCGGAGATTCAGCCTCGCCATTGCTGTTCGGCAGCATGCGCCCAAGCAGACTCACCAATCTAGCCCTATAGCATTTATACTTAGCCAAGTAGATAAACGGATTTATCATAAGATTGCAAAAGACCAAGGCGACCGTAAAATGATAAAAAGTGGATTGGAAATCGGTATGAAATCCCATGTTATGGATGAAGAAATATACCTGATTGCTTGACCAGCAGAGGATGTAAGAAACACACACGATGAATAGCATTATGGTCACATTTCTCCTGGCTTTTTCCCTCTTTTTTTGCCTCACGTCAGACACGGAGAAGTTGCTGTTGTCCGACCTGGCCTCGGCTGAGGACTGGCCGTGCATATTGCGACTCAATACAAGCAAAATGCGAGTGTAGCATATCACTATTATAAGTAGAGGCAGGAAAAACTGGAGCAACACCACAGTGATACCGATAGCGCGAAGAGCGAACAAAGACGGATACTCGCTATAGATTGAACACCTACCATTGGCCTTGACCTTTGAGGTAGACACGGTGGGAATGAGGATGACGACAAGGCCAATGACCCAAACCAAACCGGACATGGCATAGGCCAGCGTCTTGGTGCACGCGCGCGTGTGATAAAAGGGATGCACCAGCGCCAAATAGCGGTCAATTGCCATAGCGACCAAGTTGTACGTGGAGGAGAGAAACAAGACCCACTTGGGGAGATCAGCTAACCAGATGCGACAGAATATATCTCTGACTATCAGATTCGAGATTACCGACTCGTCCCTGAAAAAGTTCTGCAGTATGACGACTAAGGCTCCGGAGAAGTCGATGATGGATTGATTGATGATGAAGATGTTCGTGACGCGTCTTCTGAGTAAGGTGGATGAGGCCAGCACCGCGATCACAGTGCCATTGCCTATCATCCCCACCACAGCGATGGACATGTACAGGTACTGCAAATTGCTATCGGCGGCATACATACCGGTTACCGTTTCGTACCACTCAGATGTTATTGGACTTTGGCTGGTTTTGTCCTCGTGGGTAAAATCTGACTCTGAAGTAAAGATATTTGGAGACACGGAACTAACGTCATTGCGGTCTGCACGCTCTGTGACATCCATTTTCTTTACATAAACTGGCTTTTTTATGATATTATTTTAAAAAGTCGTCTTTCACCGCCCGTGACCTGACGTCATTCTTCTACAATAAGTTCCGTGACATCAATCTTCTGTTAAAGTGTCCGTGACGTCATTCTTCTGTGAAAGTGTCAGTGACGTCATTCTTCTGTGAAAGTGTTAGTGACGTCATTCTTCTGTGAAAGTGTCAGTGACGTCATTTCTCTTGGCCGATGTCAGGGATCGGGAAGAATGTCTTGTCCTCGATGCATGTACGCTGGTCCCCGCCTACCACGTGCCACGCGCTCAACGTTTGCAGGATTGACTCACGATGTCGCGATTCACATGTCGACCATATCGATTCGGGGAAGCTCTACGTGGCTGCATGAGAAAACAAAAAGTGCGATTATAAAAGTTTCTTACAAGGCAATCATTCCCCAAGGTAAAATGTTTTGAATGGAAATGTTGTACTTATGTTTTTAGTTCATACGAACATAGTTATTGTACGCAATAAATATCAGTGCATGCTGTTAAAGCTACTTTTTGCCCAAACTGGTGCGTCTCGTGTGGCTTTCCTGTGTACTACGTCATCAAAATTCGGGCATCGATTTTCAACAAGATAATATGTCATTTTTCAGAGTTAGCATTCACAAAGTCAGATAACATGTCCAAGATGGGTTCGTGAAGATTTAGAGCTAAACAAATCTACCAACACGACTGGGAAGACCACCATTATTGGTGTAATATACAGACCCCCTCCAAATATAACCGTATTTAATGATATATCTCCTGATATATCGATGCATTTACCTGGCGGACTGTTTCAACACTAACTTCTTGCTTTAACTATGAAACTCATAAGGAACGGCCGGACTTATTGGGTTTAACTATTTTTTTGCCAACATAGGTTCAACCTTATGTAAGAGCATTCCCCACATCCAGAATTAGTCACCATGCAGCTACATTAAGCAAACGAACTGCGCGAGCTTGAACCAATGAGTAAACTCTATAACATAATATGGTCGCTGAAAGAAAACTCACCTAGGTGTGATTGCATAGGATGTAAAATAATTAAGAGCGCATACTTCATTTTAGAAGGATCTATGAGACTATTTAAAACTTATTCTTGCTTTGTTTGGGGAATGCACGACAGCGACTTTTTTTTGATACGCGTATTGGTAAAGCTAATCAAACAGCAAGTTTCCACTTACATTAGGATTTTAAAAATGTTTGGCAAAAATGTCTTGGACACATTATTGAATTGATTTATTGTTCCATTAAAGCAGTTGCACATGCATCAAGCGGCAAGTTTATTGAAAAGTTTAACAGCAACAGAAGCAGGGCTTATTTGCTGCAGAACTCGCACACATATAAAGGGAATGAGACATACTGGTTGTGATGATAGAGTAGCTGGTATTGATGACACTCAGAGTAACTAGCGGTGATGATAGCGTAACTAGTTGTGGTGATAATCAGAGTAACTGTCGGCGATGATAGCGTGACAATAATCAGAGTAACTGTCGACTATAATAGCGTAACTAGTTGTGATGATAGTCAGAGTAACTAGTTGTGATGATAGTCAGAGTAACTAGTTGTGATGATAGTCAGAGTAACTAGTTGTGGGGATAGTCAGAGTAACTGGTTGTGAGGATAGTCAGAGTAACTGGTTGTTATGATAATCATGGTAACTGTCGGCGATGATACAGTAATTGGTTGTGATGATAGCCCGACTAAATAGTGGTGATGATAGAGTAATTGGTTGTGATGATAGTCAGGGTAACTGCTTGTGATTATAGTCAGAGTAATTGCTAGTGAAGATAGTCAGATTAACTACTTGTGATGATAGTCAGAGCAACTGGTATTGATAAAAATCAACGTAACTGGTGGCAATGCTAGTCAGATGAACTGTTTGTGATGATAGTCAGAGTAACGGGTTGTGATGATAATCTGAGTAACTGCTTGTGGAGAGTAGCTGGTTGTGCGGGATAGTCCGAGTAACTGGCGGTAATGATACTCAGAGTAACTTGTTGTGATGATAGTCAGATTAACTAGTCGTGATGAAAGTCATAGTAATTGGTTGTGATGATAGTCAGAGCAACTGGTTATACTGATAGAGTAACTGGCTGTGTTGATAGTCAGAGGAACGGATTGTGATGATAGTCAGAGAAACTGGTTGTGGTGATAGTCAGAGTAACTGTTTGTGGTGATAGTCAGAATAACTGTTTGTGATGATAATCAGAGTAACAGCTGGTGATGATAATCATAGTAACTGTCGGCGATGATAGAGTAACTGGTTGTGATGATAGTCAGAGTACCTGTTTGTGATGATAGAGTGAATGTCGAGATAATAACAGTAACGGTGGGCGATGATAGAGTAATTGGTTGTGATGATAAAGTAACTGGCGGTGGTGATAGACAGAGTAACAGTTTGTGATAATAGTCAGAGTAACGGGTGATGATGATAGTCAGAGTAACGGGCGGTGATGATAGAGTAACGGGCGATAATAATAATTAGAGTAACTCGTGGTAATGATAGAGTAACTGGTGGTGATGATAGAGTAACTGGTGGTGATGATAGTCAGAGTAACTGGCGGTGATGAGTCAGAGTAACTGGCGGTGATGAGTCAGAGTAACTGGCGGTGATGATAGTCAGAGTAACTGGCGGTGATGATTCAGAGTAACTGGCGGTGATGATAGTCACAGTAACTGGCGGTGATGATAGTCAGAGTAACTGGCGGTGATGATACAGTAACTGGCGATGATAATAGTCAGAGTAACCTACGGTGATGATAGTCAGAGTAACTGGCGGTGATGATAGTCAGAGTAACTGACGATGATAATGGAGTAACTGGCGGTGATGATAGTCAGAGTAACAGGTTGTGGTGATAGTCAGAATAACTGTTTGTGATAATAGTCAGAGTAACGGGTGGTGATGAAAGAGTAACGGGCGATGATGATAGTCAGAGTAACTGGTGGTGATGATAGAGTAACTGGTGATGATGATAGTCAGAGTAACTGGCGGTGATGATAGAGTAACTGGCGGTGATGAGTCAGAGTAACTGGCGGTGATGATAGTCAGAGTAACTGGCGGTGATGATAGAGTAACTGGCGGTGATGATTCAGAGTAACTGGCGGTGATGATAGAGTAACTGGCGGTGATGATAGCCAGAGTAACTGGCGATGAAAATAGAATCACTGGCGGTGATGATAGTCAGAGTAACAGGTTGTGGTGATAGTCAGAATAACTGTTTATGATAATAGTCAGAGTAACGGGCGGTGATGATAGTCAGAGTAACGGGCGGTGATGATAGTCAGAGTAACTGGCGGTGATGATAGTCAGAGTAACAGGTTGTGGTGATAGTCAGAGTAACGGGCGATTATGATAGTCAGAGTAACTGGCGGTGATGATAGAGTAACCGGTGGTGATAATAGTCAGAGTAACTGGCGGTGATGATAGTCAGAGTAACTGGCGGTGATGATTCAGAGTAACTGGCGGTGATGATAGTCAGAGTAACTGGCGGTGATGATAGTCAGAGTAACTGGCGGTGATGATAGAGTAACTGGTTGTGATGATAGAGTAACTGGCGGTGATGATAGTCAGAGTAACTGGCGGTGATGATTCAGAGTAACTGGCGGTGATGATAGTCAGAGTAACTGGCGGTGATGATAGTCAGAGTAACTGGCGGTGATGATAGAGTAACTGGCGATGATAATAGTCAGAGTAACCTACGGTGATGATAGTCAGAGTAACTGGCGGTGATGATAGTCAGAGTAACTGGCGGTGATGATAGTCAGAGTAACTGGCGATGATAATAGAGTAACTGGCGGTGATGATAGTCAGAGTAACTGGTGGTGATGATAGAGTAACTGGCGGTGATGAGTCAGAGTAACTGGCGGTGATGATAGTCAGAGTAACTGGCGGTGATGAAAGTCAGAGTAACTGGCGGTGATGATAGAGTAACTGGTTGTGAAGATAGAGTAACTGGCGGTGATGATAGAGTAACTGGCGGTGATGATAGTCAGAGTAACTGGCGGTGATGATAGTCAGAGTAACTGGCGGTGATGATAGTCAGAGTAACTGGCGGTGATGATAGAGTAACTGGTTGTGAAGATAGAGTAACTGGCGGTGATGATAGTCAGAGTAACTGGCGGTGATGATAGTCAGAGTAACTGGCGGTGATGATAGTCAGAGTAACTGGCGGTGATGATAGTCAGAGTAACTGGCGGTGATGATAGTCAGAGTAACTGGCCGTGATGTTAGTCAGAGCAACAGGTTGTGGTGATAGTCAGAATAACTGTTTGTGATAATAGTCAGAGTAACGGGCGGTGATGATAGAGTAACTGGTGGTGATAATAGTCAAAGTAACTGGTGGTGATAATAGTCAGAGTAACTGGCGATGATGATAGTCAGAGTAACTGGCGGTGATGATAGAGTAACTGGCCATGATAATAGTCAGAGTAACTGGCGGTGATGATAGTCAGAGTAACGCGCGATTATGATAGTCAGAGTAACTGGCGGTGATGATAGAGTAACTGGTGGTGATAATAGTCAGAGTAACTGGTGGTGATAATAGTCAGAGTAACTGGCGGTGATGATAGTCAGAGTAACTGGCGGTGATGATAGAGTAACTGGCCATGATAATAGTCAGAGTAACTGGCGGTGATGATAGTCAGAGTAACTGGCGGTGATGATAGTCAGAGTAACTGGCGATGACGATAGTCAGAGTAACATACGGTGATGATAGTCAGAGTTACTGGCGGTGATGATAGTCAGAGTAACTGGCGGTGATGATAGAGTAACTGGTGGTGATAATAGTCAGAGTAACTGGTGGTGATAATAGTCAGAGTAACTGGCGGTGATGATAGTCGGAGTAACTGGCGGTGATGATAGTCAGAGTAACTGGCGGTGATGATAGTCAGAGTAACTGGCGGTGATGATAGTCAGAGTAACTGGCGGTGATGATAGTCAGAGTTACTGGCGGTGATGATAGTCAGAGTAACTGGCGGTGATGATAGAGTAACTGGTGGTGATAATAGTCAGAGTAACTGGTGGTGATAATAGTCAGAGTAACTGGCGGTGATGATAGTCAGAGTAACTGGCGGTGATGATAGTCAGAGTAACTGGCGGTGATGATAGTCGGAGTAACTGGCGGTGATGATAGTCAGAGTAACTGGCGGTGATGATAGTCAGAGTAACTGGCGGTGATAATAGTCAGAGTAACTGGCGGTGATGATAGTCAGAGTAACTGGCGGTGATGATAGAGTAACTGGCGGTGATGATAGTCAGAGTAACTGGCGGTGATGATAGTCAGAGTAACTGGCGGTGATGAAAGTCAGAGTAACTGGCGGTGATGATAGAGTAACTGGTTGTGAAGATAGAGTAACTGGCGGTGATGATAGAGTAACTGGCGGTGATGATAGTCAGAGTAACTGGCGGTGATGATAGTCAGAGTAACTGGCGGTGATGATAGTCAGAGTAACTGGCGGTGATGATAGAGTAACTGGTTGTGAAGATAGAGTAACTGGCGGTGATGATAGTCAGAGTAACTGGCGGTGATGATAGTCAGAGTAACTGGCGGTGATGATAGTCAGAGTAACTGGCGGTGATGATAGTCAGAGTAACTGGCGGTGATGATAGTCAGAGTAACTGGCGGTGATGATAGTCAGAGTAACTGGCCGTGATGTTAGTCAGAGCAACAGGTTGTGGTGATAGTCAGAATAACTGTTTGTGATAATAGTCAGAGTAACGGGCGGTGATGATAGTCAGAGTAACGCGCGATTATGATAGTCAGAGTAACTGGCGGTGATGATAGAGTAACTGGTGGTGATAATAGTCAGAGTAACTGGTGGTGATAATAGTCAGAGTAACTGGCGGTGATGATAGTCAGAGTAACTGGCGGTGATGATAGAGTAACTGGCCATGATAATAGTCAGAGTAACTGGCGGTGATGATAGTCAGAGTAACGCGCGATTATGATAGTCAGAGTAACTGGCGGTGATGATAGAGTAACTGGCCATGATAATAGTCAGAGTAACTGGCGGTGATGATAGTCAGAGTAACTGGCGGTGATGATAGTCAGAGTAACTGGCGATGACGATAGTCAGAGTAACATACGGTGATGATAGTCAGAGTTACTGGCGGTGATGATAGTCAGAGTAACTGGCGGTGATGATAGAGTAACTGGTGGTGATAATAGTCAGAGTAACTGGTGGTGATAATAGTCAGAGTAACTGGCGGTGATGATAGTCGGAGTAACTGGCGGTGATGATAGTCAGAGTAACTGGCGGTGATGATAGTCAGAGTAACTGGCGGTGATGATAGTCAGAGTAACTGGCGGTGATGATAGTCAGAGTTACTGGCGGTGATGATAGTCAGAGTAACTGGCGGTGATGATAGAGTAACTGGTGGTGATAATAGTCAGAGTAACTGGTGGTGATAATAGTCAGAGTAACTGGCGGTGATGATAGTCGGAGTAACTGGCGGTGATGATAGTCAGAGTAACTGGCGGTGATAATAGTCAGAGTAACTGGCGGTGATGATAGTCAGAGTAACTGGCGGTGATAATAGTCAGAGTAACTGGCGGTGATGATAGTCAGAGTAACTGGCGGTGATGATAGTCAGAGTAACTGGCGGTGATGATAGTCAGAGTAACTGGCGGTGATGATAGTCAGAGTAACTGGCGGTGATGATAGAGTAACTGGTGGTGATAATAGTCAGAGTAACTGGTGGTGATGATAGAGTAACGGGCGGTGATGATAGTCAGAGTAACTGGCGGTGATGATAGTCAGAGTAACTGGCGGTGATGATAGAGTAACTGGCCATGATAATAGTCAGAGTAACTGGCGGTGATGATAGTCAGAGTAACTGGCGGTGATGATAGTCAGAGTAACTGGCGGTGATGATAGAGTAACGGGCGGTGATGATAGTCAGAGTAACTGGCGGTGATGATAGTCAGAGTAACTGGCGGTGATGATAGAGTAACTGGCCATGATAATAGTCAGAGTAACTGGCGGTGATGATAGTCAGAGTAACTGGCGGTGATGATAGTCAGAGTAACTGGCGGTGATGATAGTCAGAGTAACTGGCGGTGATGATAGTCAGAGTAACTGGCGGTGATGATAGAGTAACTGGTGGTGATAATAGTCAGAGTAACTGGTGGTGATAATAGTCAGAGTAACTGGCGGTGATGATAGTCAGAGTAACTGGCGGTGATGATAGAGTAACTGGCGGTGATGATAGTCAGAGTAACTGGCGGTGATGATAGTCAGAGTAACTGGCGGTGATAATAGTCAGAGTAACTGGCGGTGATGATAGTCAGAGTAACTGGCGGTGATAATAGTCAGAGTAACTGGCGGTGATGATAGTCAGAGTAACTGGCGGTGATGATAGTCAGAGTAACTGGCGGTGATAATAGTCAGAGTAACTGGCGGTGATGATAGTCAGAGTAACTGGCGGTGATGATAGTCAGAATAACTGTTTATGATAATAGTCAGAGTAACTGGCGGTGATGATAGTCAGAGTAACGGGCGGTGATGATAGTCAGAGTAACTGGCGGTGATGATAGTCAGAGTAACGGGCGGTGATGATAGTCAGAGTAACTGGCGGTGATGATAGTCAGAGTAACGGGCGGTGACGATACATTAAATGATTGATGATAGAGTAACTGGTGGTGACGACATTACTGCTACAATAGACGTCAGATGAGATACTTATAATCATAAATCAGTAATTTCCCCTATCTTCAAAGAACTTGCCTCTACTTGAAGTAGAATATGTGCCGAAAGCGGTTCATGTTGCTATGAACTCAATCGATCATTCAATTAAATGAAAATAAAATGCAATCGAAACTTAATAACCGTAACTCACGTACAATGGGTCGGTTGGTCTCAGATCAGGTGACTTCTGGGTAATCTGACGGCTGCCTCCAAGTCACGTGGTCGGTTTGAGTAGCACTGCAAGTCCGCCAGTGTCGCCTCACAGACCAGCTACCGTTATATGTATAGAAGACCCACCGTTTTAATGATTCCACCCATCACCCAGGCCCCTTTCTGTGAGTATGAGACGGCAAAAACAATGCGGTGGTGATAGCCTTACCGTTTCAGATTTTTAATGCAGGCTTTTTGTTTCAGTGCCGCCAGCAATTAGCCTCTTTAAACCGCGATGAACAGTATCCATGCCCACCTGAAGCCGTGTCATGATATTCCATATCAGCCTCGCACCAAGATGTCAGCTGCATAATACCTCAGATAATCACACTGTGGTTCAGTTTTAAAGCACTTCGTTTTTACTTAGCGGCTATAAAACCAAATTGATGTTTGTATATGTCTCGGAAGACATAGTTCAAAGGGTTTCCTGCTAACTGGTCGAATTAACGCGAAAGTAAAAGGAGCTTTCACATCAAACATTAATGCAAGATATCAAGTACTTTGTTGTGGGGATTTGTCTTGTGTACGAGGTAGCTAGCTAACAAAAAGTGCAAATATGAAAGACTCTGCCTTCGACTCACTCCGCTAGGGCTCCATTATATCTCTGTTGTCTGCTTTGTCACACTCGCTCTCCAGGGCGGCGCTGCGCAAATTGATAGGCAAAACGCGTCGCGCCTTTTTACAAATGAGTACCGGGGACCCAGCCTAAGCCTAATAACACACGGTATCAGGTGATGAAAAGAAAGAGATCAGTCACAATTATAACTTTTTCGAAATTAAATACACATTTTTATGTTTTAAAAATAATGTTATTCGTCCTTTCATTTCCCCTTTAACCTATTTGATCATGCACACTTAGCGAATATTGCATAGTTAGCTTCAGCCATCTTGGAATACCCTCTACATCTTTTCTCTTCCACCTACCTGGGCGGAAGAGCAGAAAAAGCCTTCCAGGAAGAGAGGAGACGAATCGATCACGCTCTTAGCATGATCAGACGGCGTGATTTCTGGCGAATGGCAAAGCATTGAAAACGAAGCGAAAGGTGACAAAAATTGTCATTCCAAAAAAGCACATTACCATCCAAAGAAATGAATGTCAGACAAAAGTCATCAGAGCTTCAGGAACCTAGTGGAGCATATTGACGGGTATGCCCGGCAAATTTATTCTGTAAGGATCTTGACTCACCGGTCCGCGATTTCAAATTATAGGTCTGGTGAACGGCTCCGTCTACGAGCGTGGTCAGAATTGTAGTTGTAGTTGTAGAATTGGAGTCGAGCAACAGACATAGTGATGAGTAAGCGACCCGGCTGTCTAAACCAGAAATATACACGTTTGAAAATCTGACCTTCATTTCATCGATTGTGTTTTTTAACAGAATAATTTAGTGCCGCTGGTGAGAACTATTTCTCTCAGCGGATATGTCTTACCCGGTGATTATTACATTACATTACATATTACAGGTAAGTAGTTCGGAAAAAAGCGCGCAGAAAGCGGCGGAATTTTATTTAAATTTTATATTTGACTTCGCCATAACGGACGATCACATTTTCTGGCAATGCCTGTATTTGCCTGCTTATAAATAAAAACATACTTATATAAGCCTACTACCATCTGGGGTTCATGATGAGTGAAGTGCTGCCACCTATTGGGGTCTCTTGGAGTCAGATGGACCATAATCGCCTGATAGTGTATGCGGAAGGCCCTCTGCTGAGACCCCACTGCCGAGAGATCAAGGCTGACTAGGGTAATAGAAATACGCTGATATATTCACGATGTTGTCAACTAGGTCGGCTTGCGAAGCCAAAGTTCAAAAGGTCAAATTATAATTTTATGGCGGCCAAGCACTTGAGCTAGGCAAGTTTAAAACTCTTGAACCGCCTGGCGGCGAACGCGAAGCATTTATATTACATGTGTCATGAAAAAACTGGCAGGGGCGTATGGCGGTGACGGGAAGGGGGGGTGGCGGTGCTTTGAAACAAATCATGTCGGGGTTAAATATGGGAGAAAACCCAGGTCTAGAAAATACTAGAAATAGCTGAATATATATCTCTATCCTAAACACACAACTAGAAAAAAATAAGATACTGGCTCGACCTAACCTTACGCTAAGCCGCCGTGAAAGGAAGACATTGCACATGATATTGATGTAAGAAGTATTAATCATTTAACGATATACATTTTCTGAGCATTCCGCTTCGCACATGTTTACTTTGAACTCTCCATGATGAATCCTCAATATAATATAATATAATATAATATAATATAATATAATATAATATAATATAATATAATATAATATAATATAATATAATATAATATAATATTATTCGATCTGGCGACAATATAGACTTACACGGAATGAATTATGAGCCGCTTATAAACAATACACCTAGAGCGCTCGCATTGAGTGCTCTGGTCACCTGAGAGCCTAACGCTAGTAACGGCGCGTGGGTCGGTGGTTCGAGCCTTGCTGTGGCCATGTCTGTGTGGTCGCAGGATGAAAATCCCATGTCTTTCTTCGTAAAGAGTAGGGGGTTACCCCCGGGGACATGGCTCCAATCTCCCTTCCTTTCTTTCATTGACGCGATATGACCAAAAGTGGTTAAAGCGTCCTGAATAACCAACCCAACCAACCAATCAACTTTGCTACTCGCGTCTTATCAACCTATTCAATAATACTGACCCCCCCCCCCATCCCCCCTTCCCCTCCTGGTGAGATGAGTGATGTCGGGGGGGAGGGGCAATACCTACAATGACGTCAACCATATTGGCGGATAAATGGCCAGAAACCTGTCGTAAGGCATTCCTCTCACCGCAGACCCATAATTTTGGTGTTCTGACAATCCTTGAGTAATAATGATATTGGCGTAGGTAATTTCCATTATACGGCCGCTGAGACCCTTTCGTGGCATCGCATTTGTCGGGACAACAATAACCTTTTGTCTTTCTGAACAACTGATATGAACATTTGGTTTTGCCGTCCAAACAGAATGCATTGATTTCTCTCCTCAGCATTGAGACTGCGCTTCGCTATGGATCTATAGACTCGCAGGAAGAGAACCAGACGCCACTGATGAAGGGCTAAAGTAAATACCAGGCACTACTCAATAGTATACTGTACAGGAAATGATATGGCAAATAATGATACCGTAATTAGGCCCTGTTAGCTCACCTGGTGCCCCGACAACAATATCGGACTATCAGCCAATTCTTCAGTTCAGTTTTATGTGGCAGCGGCAGTGGCAGTGGCATCGTTAGTGTGATTGGGGGTCGCCACGAAAGTAAGCGAGAACTGCAATGACCTATACTCAACACCTCCTGTTCTTTTACCACTCTTTCATCTCTTTAGAAGGTGTTGTCGGAGTATGCGGCACACATTAACTAAGGTAATAATTAGGTTAAT
This sequence comes from Arenicola marina, assembly GCA_964019135.1. NCBI lineage: Eukaryota > Metazoa > Annelida > Polychaeta > Arenicolidae > Arenicola > Arenicola marina. The sequence goes on along the minus strand of OZ025261.1, from coordinate 14,479,021 downwards.
AATAAGGCTTTCTCGGGGGATAAGTGTTGATCAAGAGACGCTTCTTCTCCCAATACCTCCCTATAGTAGGGATCAGCACCCGCTCCCGCACCCGCACCGGCACCCGCACCCAGGTTAAAAATTGGCGCACGAGGAGTTGTGAACTCTCCTAAATGTGAAGAGGGGCAGGGAGGATCCAGCCCCTTGAAGTCCATCCTCCATCCCCCCTCCCCGGCTCCCCTCCCCCATGGAACCGCCAGCGTAGTGCATGCCACGGGGCACCGGTACCCATCCCCGGCACCGCGAAGTGACCCACTCGAACATGTGACAGGCCTAGTGAAACACATCCAGGGGTAGCCCTGGTACATGCCTCTCTGACCACGCCCGTAAACAGAGCAAGTGTGAGAGCCATGCCGCTCACTAGGCCTAAAAGTAGAAATCGCGGGCCGGTGGCTCAAGTTAAAGGTCCTAACAGAATAAATATCCAGTGCCTACCCGTCAAGTTGCTCCATTAGATTGCTGATGCTTTTGTCGGACAGTCCTTTCTTTGGTCGATAGTGTATTTTCTTGTAATCCAGGCGATTTGTGTGCTCTCTCGCTTCGTTTTCCATGCTCCGCCGCTCGCCGGAAGTAAACAAACTTAGCTTGAGCACTCGCTGCCAGGCGTCCGTGATAACCTGTCCGGCGACGCTTCTTTCATGTCACTAAGCTTAACCAGAACCCTAATACTAACCCTAACCCTAACCCTGGTCCTAACCGAATTCTATCCTAACCCTAAATCTGACATACATGGGCTATTTACATAATAACCCCATTCGCTGCGCATGCGCACACGCCAGCCGGACACGGCGGACAGGTTATCATGCTACACCGGCGAATGGCGGAGCATTGAAAACGAAGCCAGAGGTGACAAAAATCGCCCGGATTGCAAGAAAATATACTACCGACCTAAAAAAGTGTCCGACGAAAGTCATAAAAGCTTCAGCAATTAACATAGTGGAGCACATTGACGGGTAGGCACTGCATATTTATTCTGTTAGAACTTTCAACTTGAGCCACAGGCACAGTAAATGAGTGGAGGGGGGAGGCCCGGGTGGGGGGGGGGGGGGGGGGTAGGGGGCCCCACAACACATACTAAACTCTCACCCTTGCTCCGTTTAAGGGCTTGATTAGAGATGCATGTACCAGAGCTAATCCAGGGGTAAGTGTACTGGTATAGTAGGGTGAGTCACTGCCCGAAGCACGTAAAGAGAGAGGGAGGCGTACGCGGGATGCGCCGCCGGCCCACGACGCTCCACTCTGCGTGTGAGTACCCTATGTGACCGTACGCGACGGACAGATGTCCAAGGTGGAACAGATAACCTAGCTGTAACAGGCAAGTAGGTCACCACCAATGTCACCTGATCAGTCTCAATATATACATATATATATATATTAGTGTGGAGGGGAAAGATGACGATAATACCATGATGTCTATTTATTAGAGTGGGACACGGGGGATCCAGGAATCAGCTATAGGGCTATACAGTTCTCGCGATCGGGCCGCGAGACTTCAGTTTGGGGGACAAACAAACACGCGTGCTCCATGTTGAAGTATAGGCAGCTATGAGTCAATTTCTTTCCAGGTTTATTCTAAAGACTATGAGTACCATTTCACTAAACATGGCTATGGGAGACATACGTTAAAATATTTGGAGGCGATGAAGCGCAGAACTTTGGGAACATACAGGGAAAAATCCGTCTTCAAAACACTCGAAAGCTAAAAACAAGAGATATTCGGGGCCAGGGCCAATTTCGGCTAAAGGGCCTTATAGGGCCAATTTGGGCTAAATGCTGCCTTCGACAGGTAGTGTGGCACTGTAGGCGGACCTTAAATGGACATCCAGTTTGAAGCCAAGAGCGCTTCTCTTGAAGCAATATTAATGGCACACTTAGCCCCCTCGCCATAAGGTGTCTCTGAAGACGACGTGTTTAAGTGAACATGAAACTCTCAAGAGCGATTGCTTGACTCATTATGAATGGCGTTACGAATTTTACTTTTTATCTAATTATACATTATCGTGACGTGACATGACGTCATTTGACGTTCGCGAAAATGCTCAATATGGCTTCTATTTGTTTAATATCCTACTTATCAACTCTGGTTATGACAGCTATTGCCAATGTGGCTGAAAATAAAGCAAACCCAACATTTCGTAGGAGCACGTTAGCTATGACGTCATTTCTGACGCATATTTATCCCCTGCGCCAAAAAAGTTACACACGGCACAAACTGTCCCTGAACACGACCTGCAACGTCAAGCGACCCGAAAGTCGCCATACCTTATAATAGCTGAGTAATAGCTTACGTAAGATGTGTGGCGTCATGACGTCATGTCGACGTTATCACGTGACGCACGACAACGTCCAAGTGGCAATACGCCGAGGTTTACTGCCACAACTTGTTCTATTAAAGAGCTAGGCGATAGAAAGTATAGTCCTTCAGCTATGGCTTGACGAAATGGCCACAAGTTGCATTAGTTCATCATTGCGGAGACACGGAGACCTAGGACAAGAACAAAGAACACTGCAGGCGAAGTGATATAGCAACTCATTTATTTCTTTTACTAGTTCTCTGAAGATCAATGGTCCCTACCATTTGGCGTAAAGATCACAGCTCTGGCATGTTTTTCTTAATTTTGACGTTGTTTTCAAGATGGACACAATCTCCATTCACTCATCACTGGCGGCCCCCAAAGGTGTCGTCCCACTTTGAAGCGCTCTAGCGCCATAACTGAGCAACATCCGCCTGATTGAAGCATTAAGTGATCTGTAGATGCTTATTGGCAACTAGTTGGCGAAAAGATTGCAATTTTGGCCTTTTATCCGATTTTTTCCGATTTTTCTTTTAATGGCAAGAATCTGTATGTTTATCATTAGGCCAGTGGCTTCGTTGCCATGGAAACAAAAAGCAATAAAGAAATCGCCGTGTTTTTCTTGCTTTAAGGTGATATTACCTCACTGTGTGGCGAAGGAGATTGAAATAGCTTGAGCGGAAGTAGGCCCTATTCGATCAAGTTCATTTTTACCCATAGGATCCCATGTTAAACGATTTCGACCATATACCGAAAAGCAATATGGCCATGGAACCATGTTGACAGATTATGACTCAGCTTAGTATTATCCATCCACAGATGCAAGCATTGAGTGATGGCTTGAATAGGACACCCGTGGGAGCCTCTGCTAACACCAAAAAGCCGTATCTTTCACCATTGGCCAAATTTCCAAAAAAATCCTGTGACGTCACTTTTTGTTCCAATTTTATATGGTAAGCACTGTGGCTACAAGATATCATGTTGAACTAATAAAAAAATCCCGGTGTTGTTTGCTGGAGGCACTTGTGAAATACGCGACAAAACATTTTTCCCAGCCTGAGAGATCCAGGGCTTTAACATGGAAAGTCCCTCAGAAAAATGCCGTCGGCCCTGGAACCGGAAGTAAGATAAGAACATATTGTTTTTAGTTTGCAGCTATACGAGGAACTACTTTTTCTACAATATGATGCTACTCTCTTAATTTTGGGATTTTTTCCTGATTTTTGACGATTTTTTTTAAGTACCAAAAGTGAGGTCATCGTGACGTCACGTGACGCATTAGAAAACTCTAAGATTCGACACAACTCATCTCAATTCATATTTCTATGGCATATTAGAACATCATAGCGATAGCTTGATGGCAAATGTGCCCAAAAGCGAGAAAACTGACAGAGGTTATTTAGTGCGTTTTCCGCAAAACTTACGACCTCATTTTACTCAAAAATGGGTATTACGCATCAAAAAGTGAACAATACCTGAAAAAAGCGCCTTGAATGCTAGCACGTTTTGAAACTGAGATCTCTAGCGTCAATATTAACGGAGATATAAGCGTTTTTAGTTATTTTTTCAAAAAATCGCTGTGACCTTGACCTTTGACCTTTTAACCTGGGTGACGAGTATGGTGTAGCCCTATAGCCTAGCTATTGGATACTAAAGACTGCGAACCGATGTATGCAGCCGTTAGGTCACAAGAAGACTTCCCCGTTTTTTAGTGAAACAGACATACAAACACGACCAACTGACATATGACGAATTTTCGTCATAATAACGTTCTAAATTTAGCCCTGCACCCGGGCTTTCGCAAGTTCTCAAACAGCGAGTGACGTTGAGTTTCGCGTGCCTCCGCGGAAACAAAAATGGTGAGAGCAAGTGATCAACTTAACCATTCCGCTGTCAAAATATGCAGTGCATGGAGTAACAACACACGGATGCGTCATTAAACCACATGGTACAGATAAAACGAGATTGCGTCACCCGTAGGGTGAGATAACGTAAAATGTAAAATCCACATTATGTCTTCGGTCCAATACAATGACCTTGATCTTAACAGTTGACTTGACTGTGACTTTGACCTGTGACTTACAGACCCCGTTAACGAACTTGCTCGGATATCGATGAGTAAATTTATACGACGAAATGTTGCGTTTTGTGGCCTACACAGAGTGCACAGACACACCCTGAGATCCAGATTTGACCATTCAAATTCGTATTTAGCCTCTAAGATCCAGATTTGATACCTCAGATCAATATTGACCCCTCACATGCGGCAGCTCCATAACTGTCGTTATAGTGAGCATCCTCTCAATTGTTAGCCCCATCCCAAAAAGTACAGTCACACTTCAGTTTCGCATCCAGGTAGACATCTGAAACCAAACTGCCCGTTTAATCAGTTTTGGTCTCTACATCCCTACCACGCACATTAGTTTCATAGCAAAAACAACGCAATCATCCCACCACCCCAGCTTTAACTCCCCCCCCCCACCCACCCCCACACACACACAACAGTAGGCCTGCACTGTCACAGCTCGAGACAATGAAGAGCTTCGCTGTAATGTTGTCATAATAAGATTAGCGAGCCACGCTGTGTTGGCATCTTGATAAGCCAAGTGACGAGTCCCCGGCCACACAACATTGAGGTCGGCCAGCTGTTCTTAATAGTTAATAGCTCTCGTAGGGTCTTATGTTACAGTTTAGCAATTTTTTGCAGACAAACTAATTAGGCGATTTGCAAAATTCAAAGACGTTACACAAGTTACTTAGGGCTCAATACGTGACGTAATGTACAGCGTCATTAAATGAAAACTGTGAACGTTATAGCGACTTTCCCGATTTTTGGTCCTATCTACCAATGGTTACGGAACAGACAAAAAAGTCCTGTGACCTTGACCTTTGACGTACATACCCCGCTAACGAACTTGACCGAGCCATGTCGAATACCTGTCGATGGGTAAAGTTACAGAACGAAATATTGCGTTTTGCGACCTACAGAGCGCGCGCATACACACACACACACAGACATACCAATGTAGTGATAGATGCCGTAAAGTGCTAGATTTTACGTCATAATAAGACCAGTTGGATGTTTTCGTATCAATTTTGGAAAAATACCAAGTTTCTTCATTTTTGGAAGTTTTCTGTTTGAAGCGTTGCGCCAACGTTGTCACCGGGGAGAATCCGTGTGACGTCATAATGCCTCGTTTTCGCACGAAATCCAAAAAAACGTTAGTTTCTCAGTCGTATTGTCCTGTCGTAACAAATATTCGTCGTTGTGATGGCGCAAACAAATGAAAAATATGTCGTCTATCCGTTTTGTGAAGCTATATTTCTTAAATATTCTTAATCATATCTCTAGGCCTTCCGCAATGGACCCACCCCTCGGCGCCTGGCTTTGCGCAGGTAGTCTGGTTCCCTCTCTCTCTCTTTGCGTAACATACACGTTACGCCTACCTCACAGATAGTCAGGATAGTGTGCGCAGAGAGTCTAAATTCGTTCCGAACGCGTGGTTCGTTTGTTTGTCCCAAAATGAGTAAACCGGAAGTCTAAGCGAACCAGACTTTATAGCCCTATACGGGAAGAAAGGGTGGGGGGGGGGGGGGGAGGGAATTGAATAGAATGACGACACGGATCGGGGGTGGGGTGGGGTGGGGGTGGGTGAGTGCTTCGGTGTACTGACCAACAGACCACCCCTCCCACACCCCCTCCCCGCCTGGACCCGCCACTACAGGGAGCGATAAAGATATTAATTTATGCTTTATTTATTCATTTACTTAACAAATAACGTTACAGTCCCTAAATGTCATGCATTATTATAGCACTGGCACCCACAAACTTTGACTGACGTGGATAACAAAGTCGCAACATTTTTCCTGGATAGCAGAATGTTTCGTGGTTCGTTACTTTCAAAGTTTTCGTTGAGTTCTATCTTTAAGGCGTGAAATATATGTTGCGTACTGCAGTAACAGTGGATGATCTCAATACACTGACTCTCTGTTGCTGAGGGACAGCCGTTTAGTCTGATTATTGGTTCCAGTGTGATTTCAAGCACAATATCACTAACATGGACACTTCTGGGTTTCTAATTATTTTTTGAAACAATGCTCAAAGAAACCAACGTCCCTGTTGTGGTAATCGCCCTTAAAAGGGGAGAAGGGTGTCGCAATAAAATGAGGGCGTCTGTAAAAAATGGGGTCTGCAACAAAGGGGGTCTGCAACAAAGGGGGTCTGCAACAACGGGGGTCTGCAACAAAGGAGGTCGGTCTGCAACAAAGGGGGTCTGCAACAAAGGGGGTCTGCAACAAAGGAGGTCGGTCTGCAACAAAGGGGGTCTGCAACAAAGGAGGTCGGTCAGCAACAAAGGTGATCCTCACCTAAAATGGAGTATAATTTTCGCTAAAAACCTCCTCGTTCCCGAGGCAGGGCGGCTAGGTCCACCCGGGCGCCCCCCCCCCCCCCCCTACAGCTGTCACCATTATAATTGTTGCTGTAAATGAAGGGCGGGAGTCGGGGGTGGGGGGCTGGGTTAGCTGGTATAGCCTTCAAACCCGAAACTTAGGCAGGGCAAGACAATGATCGTACAAGGCATACAATACAAGATCATTTTCATTTTGAACGCGCATTTCTTGTGGAAAAAAATTCTTGTGGAAAGATATTCTTGTCGACAAAAGTTTGGACATTTCTGTTTGGGGAGAAACTTCAGTAATTCTATCCTAATCAACTGTTCTGGATATATCTCCATGACAGAGAAACAGTAACTTTCTTGCCTTCAAAGGCAATAAACCCTATTGATACACTGGCCCCTCAAAGAAAAAATATTATATAAATATTATAAGCTTAAATGGTTATGAAAGAAATATGTATCGATGAGTAAGCTAGATTAAATTATGCAATTCAAAACAAATAAGAGTGGCATATTGTTCGTGATTGACTTCGAAAAGCCTTCGATGCTCTGAGCTCTGCAAATTAGTGGCTAAGACATATGGGTTTGGGTGCAAGTTTTGATTCTATATTAATCTTAATTAAACGCCCCCCACCCCCACCTCTCACGGTTCAAATGGTATGTTTATTGTTTCCTATATTGAATATACGACGTACACTATGTCTTTAATAGACGTTGTCTGTAATTTGTCTATGTAGACATCATGAAGTCAGTGATAAAGTATGCCTTCTGTGATTTTTCAACTGATTGCCACAATTATGTGCAGGCTGATAACTTGGATCCCCTTCTCCACTCCAGCAGGATGCTGCCGATACCTGTGGTCGGGGCTGTGGTTGGAGGCGGGCTGCTGCTGCTCCTGTTCTTCTGGTGGCTCTCCACCGCTAGAGGGCGCACTAGGGTCACGTGGCACGCGGGCCGGTGGAGGCGACCTCTCGGCAAGGCCTTCGAGCTCCTCTTCTGGAAAGGGACGCGCTATGACGACATGCATCTTCTATCATTCCCGAACATTCTGGTATCCAAGGCGACCGTAGAATCGCGTGTCATCGCCAGGGCGTTGACCAGACTATCCGCCAAACACCCGCTCTTGAAAGCCAGCCATCTGTATGAGAACGGACAACATTATTTCCAGGAAATGGATTCTTTCGCTGTTCCGTTAATTATATCGCAACAATCCGATTGGGAGAGAATAGTGGAGACAGATCTGTTGAGCCACTACCCGAGAAATAATGGACCGTTGTGGAGAGTGGCGTACCTACCAAATGTGACACGCCCAGACATCACAGATGCAGAGTTTCCGCATCAATTCATGCTGATTTTCGCCTTCCATCACTCTATAGTTGACGGGACGACCGCGATGTACCTGATGGAAGACGTTGTAAAATACCTCGAGGAAGCAGAGCAAGGAACAGAAAGCTACGAGCAGGGTCTCCCGGTACCGCTAGCCGCGGATGACCTTCTGCCACAAATGAAGGTCACATGGTGGGACACCATTATATCTAGCTTCATTTCATGGATAGGTACTTTGGGGAAGGTGAAAAACCAGCCTGAAGAGGAAGAAGATACACGTCCAAACATGTGGTTGGAGAAGGTTGGGGCAGAAATCTGGCGCAACCCGCACTGTGACGTCAAGACATGTGTCATACCGATGGTCCTAGGCCGTGACGTCACCGCACGGCTGGTGTCTAAATGCCGAAAGATGAAAGCGACGGTGACCGGGGCTTTGCAGACCATCAACTGTATCGCTATCACGGCGATGGCGCAGGGAGGGGAGGTCACAGGGGATTTCGACGTGGCGTACGGCACCACTATATCGATGAGTAAACTCCACCCACAGCACTTCCCCGTGCGCTCGGTCGCCGCTTACATGTCGTTCAAAGAGTCCAGCCTGCAGCTGACCCGACAGTGGAAACGACACTTCTGGGACCTCGCTCAGCGCTGCACCGAAAGTCTCCACAGAGATATCTCCTCGGATGGAATCGAAGTCATGAAAAGGATTCGCTTGGCTGCCGCGGTAAATCCCTCCCAGTCGTCCTTCAGCACGTCCTTCGAGGAGTCGACGACCAGCCTCGGTCGCTACCGCAGCCTCGTCACCATGTCGAATCTTGGTGATATCAGCTACATTAATCGTGGTGCCGGCAATGTGAGGGTTCGGGCTAACTTCTGTGGAAATTCTGAGCACAGATATGGGCCGATCTTCTTCAGCCATGTCACCACCATTGATGGGTATCTGAGCTGGACCATCAACTACTATCCTAACATCACCGAGCGAAGAGTGGCAGAAGAATTCTCCCGCAAAGTGCAAGACCTGCTGAAAATGGTTATTGGTGAATAATTTTTGCCTACATATATTGCCAAGCGGAAAGCATTCGCGTTAACAGTTAAAATTCCATTACTTCCACATATCAATGAATAAATAATTAGACATATGATAAATAAGATACATAGCGCCTATTGTTATTCGAGAGAAAGCTACGGAACAGTTAAATTGCATATCTAGTTGTTTTGGTATTTTTGAATGTCGATTTTGCGTATAAGAACACAAATCCATAAGGCCTTAAGATTCATAAAAAAACTATAAACACCTATCATATCCCGGACCAATTATCTGCCAGTGACCAAAACAATCCTGCTTCTTGAATTTTCCCGCCGCAAGAGTCAAAACTTGTGTCTGTGGTGAAACTTTGTTTACCACTTGTTGTTGTAAACACTTGTTGTTTACCGGTCCAACTTGTTGTTTACCAGTCCAACTTACATGGGGCGCCCTATCCCAGAACTATATCGGACTACAGCAGCGTCCAGAGCGTCAATTCCCCTTGCCGGTGGCCGTTGACATTATGTGTGGAATGTTCGAACCTCTAAGTCAGCAGGTCCTTAAAAGTGGGAGGCGAAATCAGGTCTAAATGACCTCTTTCCCGCATCTCTCGATCGTTTGACACATTGATCACCCTTTTAATTGCCACAAACTCCCATTTAGACACTCAAGTAGAATACGTTTATTTTGGTGCACCCGTTGCAACGATCATCTCGCAGTGTAAGTTTAACAGTTATATTTGCAATTCGCATACCGCGGAAATATGCCACGTTAACATCAATGTAGCGGGTTAATAATGTATAACGGTTTACATATGACGTCACGTTCAATGCTTTATGCATGACGTCACGTTATATTTGGTATATGACGTCACGTTCGGTGTTACATATGGCGTTATGTTCGAAGTTGGACATGACGCCACGTTTAATATTTTATACATGACGTCATGCTTAATGTTGTATATGGCGTCACGTTCAATTTTACTAATGACGTCACATTCACTGTTGTATGTGACGCCATGTTCAATGTCATATACAACGTTACGTTCAACGTTACATATTACATTATGCATACATATGGAATTTACTTACTAACCAAAGTATTGTATTACTAGTTAGATGGCGACAAACAAATTGGCAAATTTATAAACCTTTCTTAGTGTTCTTTTAAAAATAGTTTAAGAGAAAATATTTCTCAGTTAATTGGTGGATGTGAAAGATAGAGCAATTGATCATTCTGGGCTTGAATTTAAAACCGGATATTACGATTTATGAGACTCATAAATATAAAACATGCCATTATCTATGAAGCTAAACGTTATTATCTTCGAATTGACTTGTTACTCTACATAAATTAACGAAGTCCGTATAACTATTGTGCATAGGGATTGGAAAGACCGATTATTGCCTACGGATCGGATAACTGACGGGCTTTCCCATTTTTTTCGTTATTGAATATTCCACGAAGATATGGGGGCGTCAAGAAGAACTAGAGCGGCTCATAATCCACCTTTGGCTCAATATAGGATGAATGGGTTGGTTACTGCATATCACCGGTCTAAATTTACATTAGGTGTGCAGAACGCATGTTAATAATCACATTAAATCCGTTTTTATACTTAATGTGCTGAACTGATCTTGTAAAATATTATATAGTTTAAGCGTGTTAAATGGAATCGTTGCATTGTGCTATGATATGCATGCGTAGCCATTGAATAAATCGGTTAGTTTTTGTCGCTTAGAAATAAAGCAATTACATCGGTGAAGGTTGACTACGTGTTGTTACAATGTAGAAGGCAAGATTCGAGGACCAGGAAGGGTACTTGGGTGGGGCCAGGATAGGCATCCACACTCCCACCCACGAAAACCACATTACAATAGGTCCTGGCATCGTTTCATCCAAATGCTTAGAGACGGATCGTTTTATCACTGGCAATGGCTAGAGACGGATCTTTTTATTCCAATTGTCACAGACTAATTGTTTCATCCTAATTTAGTTCGATCCCAATTGACGGGTTAGGGACGGATCGTTTCATTCCAGGGGTTAAGACGGATCGGTACATCACAATGGCTGGAGACGGATCGTTTATTCCCAAGGTATGCTATCCTACTTATCCCGTGTTTACGACGCATTATATACGGTTCTGAATCGCGTTAAAGCTATTCGAACAGCTGTTTCCCTCCAAAATCATGCCAGGACCTAAATTGTTACATTTTGAGGCCTAATTGGTTTAAGAATGATTTATTATTATCACTTAGCTATGACTAAAATTTATAGGGCTGTACAGTCACTACGGGGTCTAATCTTGGCGCAAGTGCCCCAGGCAAGCCCGCTTCTCTAGGGGCACAACGGAATCAATGCTAAAATCCTTAGACGATAGTAGGGAATCGACTGTATAGCTTTTATTATAATTTGGACGCAAACAACAGACATACTTATGCTCTACGTCAATGCGTAGCCTGTACGTGCTGCCTACTTTCCACTTGTCGGCCTTCACTCTCTTCACACACAAGATCGGCTTAAGCTGTCCTTGGATGCACAACTAACCACTGAAGTTCTGTGCATATGAGAATTATAACCATCGGAGTAGAATTATGTAATACATGAGCGCTTAGACAGTTGCTAAACCAGAATGCGGTTGTCTCATGAGTGACTGTCAGTGTCAGTGTCAGACGATCTAGTGTGTTACGTGGGTTTTTCCAATAGTGCTCCGTTTGTAAACCTTGATGATTCGCCTCAAAATACAACGCTTCCAACAGTCTCACCAAACGCACCACAGGCATTATGGAGAGAATGTCTTATCTGTAACAATATTATGATTTGATAGTTAGCAATGCTTGGACCAAAGCAAACAAAAAATAGTTTCACACTCACTCAATTCTTCAAGCACAAATCGCGCAGCCGGCCGGTTCCCAACACTCAAACGTTGACTACGATAGGGCTGTACAGTCACTTCGGGATCTTATCGAGACCCCACGAGACAGGGATACCTATGCTCTCCGTCAATGCCTAGCATCAACGGCCTGTACGTTACTGACAACATTGTGGTTAAAAAGGCATATAAAAAAGACACTGACATTCATGACAAAGTGTCTGGAGGATACTTATTTAAACACTTTCGATATCAATTAGACAATATAGTCAAGAGCTGCAAGTTTGAAAGAAAAAGTCAGTCCTAGATGGGCATATCGAGAGAAATTGCAGATTTCTCCTTCGGGGATTGAGAGAAAAGGCGAAAAAGGGGGTCATTTGGGCGGCACATATGTATATACCTAACTATATGTAGTCTCCCCCCCCCCCCCCCCCACCCGAGAGTGGCAGTGTGTTACTTGATACATTTGCTGTCTTAGAAACTCACTGTCACTGAAGAGTGTATGGATACGACTGCCGTACTACAGAACGGCCGTATGGGTTAGGATGGGTCGGGTGGCGGTCTATCGGGGTGGTGGGGTGGCGGTCTATCGGGGTGGTGGGGAGGGGTGGAGGGAGGAGTGGTGCGTGAAGCTAGCAGCCGGGTCAACTCAAAGCAATTGTTCTCATAGTGGTCGGAACACACTCTTGAATGTTTGGTGGTTTTAAAATTCACACGAGCAATCTTGCGTAGCCATTGCCGCAAAAGCTGCGGGACGCCTAGTGGACAGCGGTAGAAAGATTGTCCTGCTGTCCTTTTTTGAACTTGAAATGTAACATTCAACAGCTGGACAGTACACCATTTTGTTCTAAATGCATCGATGTTTCAAATTTATGAGTCAAGTTCGCTAGTCACTATTTCTGAGAGGTGTTAGGCTGACAGCTTGTTCCAAAGACGCAGGTCAACAAAGTGTTGGTTCAGCTGAAGGTAGTCGTCAGTGACGTCAACGCCTTGCGTGTGATTGGCTAACTCTGGTCACGTGTTCAAAACATGTCGACACCCACTTGATGGGGGAAAATGTGCATTTTATACTGTTGATGTGCGATTTTCTCGATAATGCTTTCTTTTTAAGCAGAACGATTAACGGCAAATATATTTCATACCAACAGAGTTTTATTTTTATATCACATTGCAGCCCCCTGGTATTTTCTTGTAAACGGATTTCAACAATTTCTGTGACTTTGTCCTTTGTCCTACATGGCCCATCTACGAACTTAGCCTGACGATGGCCATTCCGCATCTTTTTGTGATATTTTAATATAGAAGTAGATATCTTAAGGCATTCGAAAGATAATGCGCGACATGACAGACAGACAGAGGTTGAGTTCGGATATGCGATCGGAGTAATCGGCGGAGATATTTGGAGCATGCGCACTCATACTTCCGCTCATGCCGTTGCGGATCAAGATATATAAACCAAACGCAAAGTCCGCGGTCCGCGTGAATGTTGCACTTGCTGAACTGCGCAAGTCATTAAGAACTTTAAACAGTAAAATGAAAAAAATCAACGGATGCGTGTTGCGTTCATTATTTTATTCTAGTTGTCATAACATTATTTACAGATTTTTGGCAGGTCGAAGTACTACTTAATATTTTTTTTTAGGTATTGTTGAGCCTGGACGACTTGTTGGAAATCCTCGTGATCCTCCTCTGGGTGGGGAGTAAGGTTCGGGAGTAAAATGTACCACGTGACCGCGTTATCGGAACACAATCTCAGCGTTCGGTTATGCACTCCGCGGAGCCCGAACTCACCCAGAGAAACAGACAGGCATACAGACTAATTACCGAACACACCTTCATATTTATTGAAAGCAACCGAAGTGATGAAGTCAGTGTTGGTGAACAGATGAAATAATGTAGGATCCCTTTCTGCAGCGTCGTGTATTGGAAGAGTCCGTATTTTATTTCTACGGAGGCAATTTCGTAACTCACTTTGAAGAGCTCGATGCATTCGAAGTTTTGACAACACAGGTGCGCACAGGTGAATACAACAATTTGGAACTTGTAAGTGAGTGGTGTTTGGCAAATCCTTTATATTTCTTAACCTATCCTATGTAGTGCTTCAACGGAAGTAGATTTGAAGCAAGAGTCAAATGGGCTGACCAAAAAGCTATTGAACTTCACCTAAAAAATAGATGTTCTAAAAGTAGGAGATATTTTGCAAGCCTGAAAATGGTAATAAGCTTACAATGCTTACGGGCCTTAACTTAGCTTAAGCGTGAATCATCTGAGTAGCTTCATCTGATGTCACCTCGCCTATTGGTCTGTCCATGTCACAGGTGGTAATTTGCTCTGAATCTGTAAATAAAACTGATAATAGAATAGACAATAGTCTGGATGGAATAGACCAGAGCTTTTCTAAGTTCAATCCAATTGAATATTAAATTTAAAATAATGTGATTAGCCTTTGCATGAAATAGATCTACAACCTTGAATATTGATATTTGCCTTTTCTAAGAATCTGATATAAGAATTAAAATTCTCTTACTTATTCAATTTTGCATATTTGTACTTTTTTGTGAATGGTAAAGTGTTATAAGAAATTAAATTTTTATTTCATATTTATATCATTTGCAGATATAAGCATTGCTAGGTTAAGAAGTACAGATCTCCCAGACTAGCCAAGATGTGGGGAGCAGAGAGCGAAGGCCAATGGTCGGCCAGACCGCCCAAGACCAGCAACTTCAAATGTATTAAATACATACTATATACTTTAAATGTAGTATTCTTTGTAAGTATCTTATATATATTTATTGTACTTATTATATATATATATATTATAGATGCTGGTATATTATATATATATACATATTATGGATGCTGGTATATATTAAAGTGAACTTATTGCTATAAGATATCATGTAATAATATAACTCTGTATGAACTATATACTGGTATAATTATAGTTTTATATTTATATGAACTCATGGAAAATCTAAAAAAATATATATATAAATATACTGGTTGAGAGAAGTATATATAAAAGAAGATATTTACCGAATATCATTACTCCTATATGGTAAGTAAGTACTCTATGTATTATGGACATCTAGGTGTATACTATATTGTGATGTTTACCTGTCTAAACTTCATGGCGATAATCCTCGATATATATGACAAATATCTGCAGCATGTATTTATTCCTCAACCAATAATCTATATTGACTAAATTGGTGTTCTTTCAGGTAGCCAAACTTTAATACTAATAGTAGTTAACTTCATAATGTTTCAAATACCAACACTATAATTAACCAAATGTTATCATTATTGTTACCTTCTCTATACAGTTACATAATTTATAAACATAGTACCAAAAGGTAAAAACAAAATTTAGTCCCTCGTTTTTTGTCTTGTGTAGTATGTATGGCATTTAAATAACTCATTTACTGTATGTGTCTGGTATTTAACAGTGGTTATATGTTTGGTTTCAGTTAATTGCTGCTGCCATCCTTGGAGGGACAATTTACATTTTGGTGGAGAAAGCCTTCATCAGTGCTGTAATGGACAATGTGCTTATGACAGTGGCAGTCTGGGGCATTATTGTGGGCACATCACTCATCATTATGACCATTCCCTTCTGTGGCCTTATTGGTACAGCCAAGGAGAGCAAGTGCTTGCTCACTACCTACATGTCCATTCTTATCATTGTATTCCTCCTTTTCCTGATGGGAGGCATTGTGTGCTTTGTACTGCGAGGCCAGGTAAGATGTTGTGCCACCAAATAAATAGTTCTATGCTGCCTTTAAGTGTGATCATCTCTAAATTACGAGTAAGTTAGTGGAAGACTTTTATTGTACATATATCTTCTTCGGCAGTATGAAATATATATCTGGATATACGGTACATATATCCCCCAAAGAGCAAAGAGCCTCCATAGCTCAATTGGTAAGCTATCCTAATCAATATATAGGTCATGGGTTCGGAGAGTATTTATGTTAGTGCAAGATAAAAATCAAATGTCTTTCTTTCGAAAAAATGTAGACATTACACCAGGGGTAAACTTTGCCTTTGCTTTTCGCCATTGACTCATTATGACCTTCAGATCTTCGGTAGGGTTATTTATCAAGGTAGAAGTGAGACTGGGGCGATTTATCACATCTGTATTCTGTACCCCTCCACATGGTTTATGGCATTTTTCCAAAAGGAAATAGTCCCACTTATATTACAAAATGGTCCTTCTCACGCCAAACAGATGTCGCGTGCTTTGTGCAGCGCAGCGTCCGGTGCTCTGACGATTGATACATTGTTTTGCAGATCGGGGAGTGGGTCATTGTGGAGATGGAAACTTCTTTGCGTAATGACTATGGAGTGGATCAGGAAAATCCCAAGAATCGGTGGATCACTAAGGCCTGGGATATGGCGCAGGTGGAGGTATGGCTTGGCAGATGCTGTTTGCTTAAACAGCGCTTCACAGTATCCCACTTTTTGCTTAAAAAATAGACATGTCGAATATGTTAGAATCGGTCATGAGCGTATGCGGTCTTCCTTATTGGAATGTGCGTTCAATAATACAAAGATGTATCTGTAATTACTATCCTCCGAAATGATCGCTTTCGCTTGACTAGTTTAGTTTCGCTAGACTAGACTAATTGTCTGGTGATTAGCGCGGTTTACTTCTTCTGGCCAGCCGTCGTGCCGAAATTTTCGGGGTTCGCGCCCCACTGTGGGAAATGTCCTTCTTAAAAAAAATATTAACCGAGGAACTTGTTGGCGTTATATTGACATAAGTATTTATATCGCAGATGTACTGTTGCGGCGTTAGGGAACAGAGCTGGAATGTGTACAGACGCTCCAATTGGTATACGGAACAACCAGGAATATTAGGTGAGTTTTATATGGACTCTTTCAGGCCCTCCAGGCTCATGGCAAGGCCGCAATCACCGTAGTTCAACCATCCCAGGTAAACAGGTGACGTGGCGGTCCTCACCATAGTATACCCCCCCCACCCCACCACCACCCCCCTAAAAAAAAAGTAATGATTTTGCTGGCCCTTTGGAGGTGTACTGACTGACTACACCACATTCCAGCACAGGACATTGATGTTGAGAGGGGCACCACCTTTCGAAACACCTTTCGGAATTGAGAAATTTTGGGGACACACCATGTTGAAAAGACCACACTGGAAATGCCACATCTGGAAATTTGACATTGCTGCATAGGATAGTTAGGCACGAGTGAAAAGCGCGACATTGAGACAACACGGTTCTTTTAAAAGTTTCTTGTGCGCCGAAGACAACTCAAGTGCTTCACCCAGCCTTCCTGGCTCAGTTGGTCAGCGGGCTGAGCGGCAGATCAACAGGTCGTGGGTTCGCGCCCTGGCACCTGTATCTGGGGAAAGATTCTTTCGGCCCCATTTCATTGTCCCGGGAGGTTTCTCAGCCCAATTTTGCCTTTATGTGCACAAAAGAGACTACTATTAAGAAGACTCCCAACGTTTTATTTTCGTCCTTCCAGACGCGACCAAGCCTTTAGTACCGGAGTCCTGCTGCAGAAGGGACCAGTACGGCCAGCTCGTCAACAAGATCAAGTGCCAGACCCACATGCAGGGTCCGCCCTACCGGAATGGGGGTCAGCCGGGCTCCATCACCTACAATGAGGCCCTGCACTACAGGGTAAGGCTGACGAAGAGTCCTCAGGTCCATCAGCACGAGGAAGCCTCCCTGGTGTAGTGGTGAGCGCATTAGACCGCAGATCGATAGATCCTGGGGGCCTCCCTAGTGTAGTGGTGAGCGCATTAGACCGCAGATCGATAGATCCTGGGGGCCTCCCTAGTGTAGTGGTGAGCGCATTAGACCGCAGATCAATAGGTCCTGGGGCCTTCCTTGTGTAGTGGTTGCGCATTATACCGCAGATTAATGGGTCTTGAGGGCCTTACTTGTGTAGTGGTTACGCACCACACCGCAGATTAATGGGTCTTGGGGGCCTTTCTTGTGTTGTGGTTGCGCATTATACCGCAGATCAATAGGTCCTGGGGGCCTCCCTGGTGTAGTTGTTACGCACCAGACCGCAGATTAATAGGTCCTGGGAACCTCCCTGGTGTAGTGGTTACGCGCTAGACCGCAGATTAATAGGTCCTGGGAGCCTCCCTGATGTAGTGGTTAGCGCACTAGACCGCAGATTAATAGATCCTTGGGGCCTCCCTGGTGTAGTAGTTAGCGCATTAGACCGCAGATCAATAGGTCCTGGAGGCCTTTATATAAACGTGCCGTTATTGACAAAGCATAAACTCTTTGTGACTTTAGTGTGTCTTGTGTTTGCACAGTATTTGTTTTGTTAACTTATTGAAGGCAGTAGTTAGCGCATTAGACCGCAGATCTATGGGTCCTGGAGACCTTTATTTAAACGTGCCGTTATTGACAGTCTACTAGTATGTAGTCAGCGGTTAATGCTCTGTTTGTGACTTTTAGTTGATGGCTTGTAGGAGGTAACAAGAACGTCCTAGAGACAGTGTTTGGCTGTGTGAATATTAACTGTACGACATGAATATGTTATCAAAGCGAAAAACGGCAGCAGTGTCCCATTTTTAATGACAAGAAAACCACAATTTTCCCACACGAGATGCACAAAAGTGGATTCAATTTATTAAATCTATTTAATAAATTATTATTTAAAAATGAGGGAAAATATTGTTGTATGAGTAATGTTGAAAAAAAAAATGGCCATTTTACGTCTTGTAATTGCTAGTCTCGACTACCAAGTGGTATATTATCTCGGTGAAAATGGCTCAACGTTGTTTTCTTGGTGTAGGGTTGCTACGAAGCTGGCAAGGACTGGATCTGGCATCACACCTCCTGGCTCATCGGATTTGGCTTCGGGTTTGGCGCTCTGATTGTAAGTATCACAGGGTTCTCACTATCATTAAAAATCCTACGAAAAAAAATGCTGACATAAAAAGTGATGCAAAATGTTATGGTTATATGTCAAGCACTCATGGAAAGTGGCTAGGCGGGTAAAATGTCCATCATGAAAAAATCCTTGACCAAAAATGGAAGTTATTTTTCTAGGACTCTTGGAAAGTGGCAAGGAGGGTAAAATGTTATTAAAAAGTAATTATCTTATGTTATCCATATTCACAATTCATATTTGCTTGATTTGATGAATTCCGGTGTCCCTTTGTGTTGCAGATACTTGCGGTAGTGGTCACGGCATTGCTAATTACCAAGCTCCGGCGTTAAGCCGCTAGTCTTCATGTGATGAGCACAGATGAGCGCTTCTAGCATACGACAGGCCAGCTGGCCAATGCAGAGGGGAGGGAGACGGCTTCCTGATAGTTCAGCTACTCAGAAATGGATACTGAACCATGTGTCATACTCACCACACCAATGAGAATGGTTAGCGTAAGATGGGGCGTGGGACACCCCCATTGGGAGTCAAAAGAGGCATCTTGTAGAAGCCTCCTTCATCTCACGGTGACAAAGATCTGAATATATTTGGCCTACTTTTTTTTTGGGCCATCTAGATTAAGTCTAATCTATTAAGTCTAGATGCCTAAAGTATTAAGGATCTTTGTGCGTAACACTACATCTACCGGTAGTATCTAGATTAATACAAGTATATTTCTTAAGACAAGTCTGAAACTGCATACAGATCTTAGACCTGAATAAAAGTCTACATACGTGATACTCTATATATTAAGTTTACTATCAAATCTAGATGCTTAATACTCATACACTTTATTATTCCAATTGGGGCCTGATGTGATAGCTAAGGCAACATTCCAGGTTCTTTATTCAACAATTTACATGAAGTCTATTTCTTAATATAAGTCTAGATCTGAAAACCATTATAGATCTGAATGCAAGTCTAGATCCCAATACAAGTCTAGATGCTTGATACTCAATGTATTAAGTTTACTCTATCAAGTCTAGATGCTTAATACTCTTACACTTTATTATTCCATATAGGGCCTGATGTGATAGCTAAGGCAACATTCCAGGTTCATAAATTCGACAGTTTCCATGTAGGGTATTTGTGTTTGTACATAAGAACTAATACTCTGTGTGGTGTTGTTTGTCTCTGTTGACCATCGTATGTGATGTGTTTATGTTGGAATCCAATAGATCTGAAATGCTATGGACACTCAAGGATGTATATATTTCTAGGCCGTCGCCATGTTGAAATTGCTTTTTACTCCGTACAGTATATGAGTAGCACATATTTACAACTTCAGGCAGTGAACCTGACTATATAGATGCGTTATGTGACTAATGCGGTAGTCTTTACGAGTTATATGAATAATGCGGTAGTCTCTACGGTAACTCCAATGGATCCCTGATATCTGTCAAGACGGAGGTATTTCTGGTATGCACAAAAGAGCATTTAAATGTTTCAAAACAATGCATTTGTAAAATTTAACGTTAATTTTTTGTATACAAAAAGAAAATAATGTGATTTTGAAAAAAAATCATTTTTCTGTCAGGTTGCAACTGTTTGCGGTAATCAGTGGTACTATTGTGTACTATGTCATCAACTTGTATAATTTTTTAACAAACTGGATCTAAATGTCGTCAAACAATTTGTCTGGAACATATCAGATAATGTCCTCGATAACATCCGAGACTCGACATCTGATTGCATCGTTTGACGTACCGCCCATGGCATTGCCCCAGAAAGATTGATGGGTTGGCTTTATATAGCCCAAAGGTACACAAAGTTAGGCCAAAATGTCTGTTTACATTTATACTCTGAGGAGGAGCAACCAAAAGTATATATATGGAAGACTAAACTGATACTGAAAGGAAAAAGATCTGAACGCGTGATGTATTTTGATGTTGAATATAAAGACTTTTTTCTTTTTTCTTTTTTTTAAAAAGTATTTTGTAACCTTATTTTAAGACATCGCAGAAGGCGAGTTGAGTTATTCTGTGTCCCGCCCTTGTAGTTTACTATCAACTTCCGAGTTTTTTTGATCGTTGCATCAAGTCTACGATATAGGTTGTATATACATGTGACATATATATAGAGAACGAGTGAATTTTTAGTATATGCACCTAGTCTGGGGCATTTTTCATCCATTCATCATTCCTTGACCCAGCTAAGCCCTTGTGTGTGCAAAAGCGGCCTAAAACATTTTTTTAATATATGATATTTTGAAATTAACTGAAGTGGGTTCTTGTTATATCTCTGCAGTGTTACGCAATGAAAAGAAGAGTCCAAATATGGCCAAATGGATTCGGTTTAGTATTGAGCCCATAATGGTTCTTAACAGCTCTAAAGTATATTCTACAATATGTATACGTGCAAAAATCATTCCGTGTAAATAAAGCGGACTGTATTATATGAGATTAATGAGTTGCTTCAGTTCAGTGTATGTATTATTGACGAGCTTCTGTGCAAAGGTAGTGTGTTAACCTGTATGAAATTGTCTTTTAATTTCTTTATACGCGATATTCTTTATAATAACTGCTTGCTTCGAGCGGGTTAAGAGTTTTGTGCGTCAGGTCTTCGCGAGTATTTTTATCGTTTGCCATATCTAAGATTGTAAACAATTTACTGACATCTGTAACACATATCTAAACTTATACAGGTGAATAATGGAGTATGTATGTTTAAGGAATCAAACTGTCACTGATTAATATCTCCATGCCTGGCCCGATACGTCCAATGTACATCTGTCCAAGCTTAAATAATGGGCGTCATACTGTGAAATAAACTACAGAAATCAACTGGTTTTCTTTTGACTTGTTAAAATAAGAAAGAAATCCTTGCAGTTGTGCCCTTCAATATATGCTCTTCCGTGGGTATATTATGCGAATGATATTCCTATTACACATACAAAAAACGCCCAGCCACACTCCCTTAAACTCCAGTAAACTTAAACTGCTCACCAGAGAATATTCCAACTGGAGTTGATGAGAAAGTGTGTTCAGATTTTGTGACTAAAAAGGGCCTCACTTTCCAAACTATGAGCCATATATTGTATATAAACCACCCAGATTGATACTCTATTTTCTCTTTTAGGTATACTTTATAATAATTTTACGAACTAATCTATCCATAAACTGACTTCGTCATAGGCATAATTAACATACGCACAAAGAGCATGTATCTTGAAAGAATCAGTAGTTGTGCCAATTATTTGCCTCATACTTTGGTAAATGTGGCACGTTTTAGTTACGAAATCTGCACAAACTCGGACCGAAAAAATCGGGGCCGGCCCGGTAGCTCTGTTCTGGTCACCTGAAAGCCTAACGGCACGTGGATCGATCATAGTTCGCGCTCCGCTGTGGCCATGTCTGTGTGGTCGCAGGGTAAAGATCCCATGTCTTTCTCCGCAAAGAGTAGGGGGTTAATTAACCCCGGGGACATGGCTCCACTCTCCCTTACTTCTCCCATTGGCGCGATGTGACCAAAAGTGGTTAAAGCGTCCTGAATATACAACCAACTGACCGAAAAAATCCCTAATTTTTCCGCCAAGTGACGTAGATGCAGATTCCGGTTTAATGCCTAAATATAGGCAGGTGGAAGCTTCATGTAAATAGCCAGATGAATTGGTATTTCTGAGAAAGGAGGTAAGCGCGGTGAGTTGAATTCATAATATCTGGATCGAATAACGCTTTAACCTGCGATGTTTGTAATGGAGTCTTTAACAAAAGAAATACTATATGTGACTGCCGGTCTCATGCGTAGAGCACACCAGTTCTTCAAAGAGGAACCTACGTTTACGTCACGAAACGTCGAATGATCGCCTCCGACTATAATGTGTTAACGCGTCATTGTGGGATAATAGCATATCTTTCTCATCTTAATTGCTCCCAAATTATAAAGTAAGCGGGTATTTTATTTTGATGGCGTAATATATTGGGATTAATATCTTGAAAGTCGCCGATCCAGATCTACTAGCTGGACTTTAAGTGACAAAGCTGAACTTTCATAGAGGTTTAGGGTTGAACTGTGTCACATGCGGGAATGCCCCCCCCCCCCACACACACACCCCACTCCCATCCGGAGATGCCCCCCGTTTATAAAATACGTCAGTGATATTGAGACCCTCTCCGCTTCATGAGGGGGCGCCGTTCCTCGAAAATGGGCTTTTCATTTTATCGTCAACTGTGAATGAGAAAAATAATTCTTCGTGAACTGGGAATCGGTTGTTCGCGCCGACGGTCGTGATCAAGGATTTGCATTAATCGGAAAAAAAATCATCGCCGATAGCCTACATATTTATAGCTACCGACCCGATCTCTACAATAAATCCTTTATACTGATAAAGATATTTGACAAAAGTATATGTTACGTAGCAATTTAACATGTGTTTTGATTATCCACGAACAGGAGTAGCGATAAAAATGAAGATGTTATATGGATCACGTAAATTGTAGCTGCGTTCAAAATATAAAGCCAAGAGAATTTATATCCAGTTTGATGGCATATCTTGATCGTTGTATATAATCTTCTACGTTAAATAACCAAGACTGGAGTCCATCTAAATAAATATGCATGCAAACAAGGCTAAACGATAGCACACCATGCATACACATTTATAAAGCAGTTCTATATGTTGAATGTTTTATGGTGCCATACACAGATAATTCCAAGCGGGTACTTGACAAATTTTGAATAAATAACTCATCCCGAAAAGAGACGCTCCAGGTGTGTGGTTGAGATTCCGTACTTTGGTTTTTACCTGCGCTGGCCAATCATCTGGGTCATAGAGCACAGGAAACTCGCGCTCAGGTGTGCAAAGCACAACATGAGAAATAACAAGTGGTGCAGTCGATAATTTGTAAGTATTTGCCAGTACCTTCACGATTATATCTAATTAACGCGTATTCACGAAAGCTCTTCTAGACTTGTATTTATAGATTACGGTGAATAACACTTCTAGATCTAATCAAACTGTGAAAGTGGTTGTATATATAGCGTTATGCCTTCAGTAATTATGGTAATGCGTTATAAGTTTACACGATAACAACAAGTTTATCGGTTCAGCTTATGTATATAATATTGTTTTTCTATATTTATAAGTGTCATCACGTTTATTTTAAGAGGTGCCCAATGTAGTAAATGAGTAAGTCTTATAACTGAGTATCAGTGTGTGGCCATAATAATGTCAATATATACAGTCACCACTGAAATTATCTGCTGCCTCTTTTGATCTCTAACTAGATCTATATTTGTTACGATTGTATAACTTTATTTTGAAGTTTATTGTAGTAGTTATTCTATTCAATCTATATGCCATGGCTAATTTATAACTATACAAGACATTAATCATTTCTATTGATAGGTATTATATACTGAAACACCTTAGACTATTTATATGATATCTATTCATGTAATATTAGTTTTATAAGCTCTAGTGTTATTCAATAAATATTCTTTTTATGGTTTTAAAGTTTGGAATGAAATGTCTTATAACTGTCTGATATACTTTCAGTTTACTTGTATATAAGAGTTGACTACAAGTCTGGTGCCTTCTGAGAACATCAAGATGATGCAAGCTGAGAAGGGATATGTGGACCGACCAGGGGGTCCCCCTGATCCCCAAGTGGGAACAGAATATCGCCCTGCTCATGGCCCGGACAGAAATGAGGAACGAATCCAGTGTCTCAAATACCTGCTTTTTGCCTACAATATGCTACTATTTGTAAGTATTTGTTCATGTGAAAAATTCACTATACCTGTCAGCATTTTAACAGTTCTGGAAATAAAATATCACATTAATGTAATGCTATTCTACATGAACAAATGTTAGACTATAGAAACTACTTAAGTTTTCAGATATTGTGGTTATTAGGATAAAACTGGCAGCTACGCTAGCAGCCAATGTTCATTATTTTATATTATATATAAATAACAATGACGCACCTTTGTCTGCAGATATAGGCTTACATTGAAGGTTTTTGTTCAGCATAAATGTATAGCCTTATATAACCAAATGGGTGAAGGTGATATGTTTAATATATATATTTGTATTGTATCTTAAATATATAATGATATACATGTATATAGCAATGGCATACAGATAAAAGTTTGCATCAGGTGCATGGATGCAGCTGATATAAACTTCTGTATAAGAAAGAAATAACTCTGAATGAAAATATCTGATAAACCTCCAACAGTCTCAACCCGCAGATGCTTTGAACATGGTCGGATTTTTAAATATTGATGTTTATTTAATTAGTTATATACAGAGTCTGCAGTATATATATAAATGAATTTGTGACCTCTATTGGATTCCAGCTATGTGGTTGTGTACTGCTTGGCATGGGTGTTTGGATGGCTGTGGACAGGAATTTCATCACATATATGGTGGGCACGGATCTGTATGCTGTGGCCATCTACCTCATTCTGATCGGGGGAGGAATCATCTTCTTCATCTCCTTCCTCGGCTGCTGCGGTTCTGTCACAGAGAATGGATGCATGCTAATCATTGTGAGTGAAAACTATTGTGTATAATTATTATTACTTCATAGTATTGTGTATGCCTTAAATACCTATACATCTAACAGAAATTTCTGTGCTATGTGGGAGTTAAACAAAACAAAAATGTTGTGATCAGATATACAAGTTTTCCTTCTTGTCATTTGTGGTACAGGTACTTAAGGTAAATGATGTCAACAAAAAAAAGATAATATGAAATCCTAACCATTCTATGTCAGGGGCATGTAATAACAGTTTCAGTGTAATATTCAACACCTGTGGCTAAATGTATGAAGTACATGTATATTCATTTTTTTGATATCTTCCAGTACTTCATTGTGCTTTGTGTGATATGCCTGGTCCTGTTTATTGGCGGCATCCTGGCAGGCGTATTTCGGGCGCAGGTAAGAATATTTAAACTTCAAGCTTGAATTATGCATGTGCATGAATTAAGCAGCGCTAAGACTGTTTGATCAAGATGGTTATTCACGTACATATTCGACATCGACCAAAGCTCTATGCAGGAATTTACGCCTGTCGATCAATGTACGTGTAGTTAAAACTAGATTTATTCACATTTTAACAAGAACAAATGGATATATTGCTTTCCCAGAAATCGTGAATAGACCTTCAAAAGTGAAGCGTTGTATTGTTATGCAGGTTACTAGTGATTTATGTCTCTGGTTCACCGGTCCTCCAAGACACGGTGAAGGTAAATGTCATTTAGTGAAGAAATATTGGATATCTTACACGTACAGTATGTATCATTAATGCATGCTGCCTTTGACTCGATCGTCTAGGATAGGATTTTCTTCAGTATGTGACAGTTCATGACATCTGTATCGTGTATATATTTGTTTAGATCGGCGAGGCAGTTCAAGACACTATGGCAGACACACTAATCAATAACTATGGCGTGGATCTCCATATCGAACGCAACCGTTGGATCACCGACGCCTGGGATAAAGCCCAGGAGAGGGTACGTACTCCCCACCCGGCCCCTCCCGCCTTCTCCCTTCTCCGTCATTGTTTCGGTAATATTATCTTGTCTCCCTTGTGTCGTCACATTGCATAATTGAAATAAAACGCTTGGGGGCTACATTAATGAAGTAAGTTCTGTACTTCTAAATTAAGGCAGAGATTGTATACCTTACATTGTCGCTGCAGAAAGCGACTTTTGTTCGTCGTGTGACGCAAATGAGACAAACGTATCTCGTGTTTTATAGAAGTAAACTCTCCAATATTGATTTAACCGATTCGGAAGTTTCAAGTGTTAGTGAAAGGTCGTTTCGACGTAAATTTCCTTATTTCATGCTTTGTACAACGATAACTAGGTAATGTTTTCGGTATTCCTCGCGAAGAATCGTTGGGGACATAAACGCAAAGTCTATTTTTGTCACTTTCTTGCAGTTGTTCTGGATATAGTACGGACGTGATACTTTTATGAAATGTTATTTTTTGCTTTCTTAATTGCCATTTAGATGGATTTGGCTTGTAGTTCTAGTAGTATCATACCACATAATCAAAAAAATAAAATAAGTTGCGAAGGTTATATAGTTTCACAAAGCTGTTAAACTTTTACTTCGATGGCAATAAAGTGGGATATGTCATGTGAAACGTCAGACTAGGAAACTCGGCAAAACTCAAACGGCACCCGGGTCCTCATCAAAGAACAGGACATCGATGTGATAACTGTGTGTCTCAGATATGCTTATTCAGTTATAGCTAGGTGCCACTGTCGTGCAAAAGATGTTGATTCCAAGGATCTGTCGTGTGGGTACCATGACAACGTCTATTGGTGTACTTAACCTATTTCCCGGGGTTGGTAGCTGTGGCAACGTTTCTACAATTGTCACTGTGTTCATTGCCATGGCAATCTTACAAGTTGATAGTTACCGTCACATATGATAACAGGTTGCCATGGTATCCCCGCCCGCGACTGCTGGACTATTCACTTTATGACGTCATTAATAGTTAAGGGATCCAAAAGGCCTTTCCACTTGTGATGTCATATGTATACCTGTCTATCTCAGCCCCCCGCCCCCTCCCATTTACTGTTTTTATACTATTTAAATTTGATTCTGGTTATAGGATCACATTTCTCCCATATAGTATTTTTTTGTGTTGTTTTCGTTATTGTTTTTACATAGACTTATTTTTATGTTCTGTTGTATTATATATTATGTTTTGTTTTCTTGATGACTTATGCTTGGTTTTTATCTTTTCATGTCTCCTTTGACATCTACTAACCCCGTTCACCTAACCTCGGCATGACTGGGCGTTTTCTGTGTCCTGTTAACCTCATACGTACAATTAACTGGGTGCTTTGCATGCGTCCAGCTGGAATGTTGTGCTGTAGTCACAATGGGTTGGGACTTGTACCAGCAATCGAAGTGGTTTGCTGACCAAGTCTGGAATCCAGGTTAGTTGCGTCACAAGTATCAATGCATTGATAATCAACTGAACGGTTATGTGATGCGAAGCCTGCATTCTTAACGGAACCTGGGCTTGAAAGTTTCCACTCGAGACGGTTGAAAAAAAGTGGTCTCTTTCGGGTCACTTTCAACTCGGTTCATCCAATTAAGGTGCAGGTTTCGCATTGTATCGATATCTGTCATTAGTTGTCCATCGGTTTGAAGTTGCTATATGGTATTGTGTTGCAGCTGCACTGTTGCGCGGTCAAGACGAAGGGCTGGCAACTGTACCACGACACGGAATGGTTCAAACGATTTGGTGCCGAGTATGAAATAAAGGGCATCAGTTTTGCTAACGGTATGATTGCATGTACCACGCCGCCACCTTGCGTCGCGTGGCCACCGCGTGAAGCGTGTGGTCTATAGCTACACTGGACTTCCACTGCATGGAATATGGTGATAGGACCTCTATTAACCCACATATACTCCTTGCGCGCCATCAAAAGCGTGAAAGGGCCGCTATTACTAAACATTTTTGTTTGTTTTTATTATTATTTTCAGAATATATTTTTTAGTTCCTAACGGTGCATGTTTTTTTTTCATAACCAAACGGTGTTTTACTTTGCTTGGACGTTGTTGTTCTTTTTTTATTTTCGCTACATGTTAATTTTCTTATAGGCATCTATAATCTTTTCAGCTCAGTCTTCGTTTTTCTGTTTATATTTCGTAATACCTAGTTGTTTTCTCCGTACTTTCTGCATAGTAACTTCTTATACTAACGGCATCTGTGTTCATGCAACATACAAGAATAACCAAAGATATTAGCGTACTAATATCTTTGGAATAACCCACATTGTCTCGCTCAACGTTAGCAGTAGTCTTATTTCGTGTTTAAACTCGTGGCAGTATGACAGCCTGGATACCGCATTACCCGAAATAAATTTTACCTTCTAATGAGACATGCTCATAT
Organism: Arenicola marina; assembly: GCA_964019135.1. Lineage (NCBI taxonomy): Eukaryota > Metazoa > Annelida > Polychaeta > Arenicolidae > Arenicola > Arenicola marina. Next base: position 14,450,281 of record OZ025261.1, on the reverse strand, counting down.
ATATCAATTATAGAATTATAAAGTGTGATATCATCAGTGCCGTTTTAAAATAAATATATGCCTTTTCTATATAGCTTCCCCTTTGCCAGTGTTGCAGAACAGTCTTCCACATGATCCTTTATTGGTTCACGTTTATTATAGCGTATTATTTATATGATAAGGACTTCAATAGATCTATATGACTTTCGCGCGAGCGAATCCAGTTATATGAATGCATATATATAGATAATGCGTTTATTTCACAGAGGATCAAAAGCCATACGTGCCCAAGTCTTGCTGCATCAAGGATCGTTTTTGGCGCCTCATAAACCAGGAAGTCTGCCAGAAGTGGCGTCTTGGACCACCGGGATCTCCGGTAGATGGCGCCATCAACCGCGCGCTCTATTATGACGTAAGAGGTTTTCTTTTTGGATACATACCAATAAAAACGTACGCCTGCAAAGTCCAGGTTTTACTAGTTTCGTTGATTATATTATCCATCTTGGATTAGATGTTTTGCAATGTTCGACTACTGCAATAATATAAAAAGACATGTCTTGATTGCTCCCTTTACAATCAGTAAAGGTAGTGGGCCGTGCTATTTTTAACTAATCACTTTAAGGGTTTATGTCTTTATGACTCCTTCGGTGCCGCCTCCCACTCTTGGTGTAACTCTTATGTAATAATTATATTAAGTAGATTATAAAGTAAGACTGACTGGAGTGTGGTATCTTTCTCTGTTCACCAGGGCTGTTATGATGCTGCCTTGACGTACATCTGGGAGAACTCTGCCCTTCTCATCGGGCTGGGCATCAGTGTGGCCCTCGTACTGGTAAGTGCACTGACTGCCCGCCATCCGCCATCGTTCAGTCGAACCATCGCGCTTCACTAAATCGACCCGAATTAATAATTCAAATTCGAATTTTCATCATGTGTTGGTCAGTGAATGGTTAGTAAACAGCCCTCAGACAATTATGTGTTACCCTGATGTTTTTATTTATCTCGTGCCACAGTAATTATTGGGATAAACATGTATGTAACATAAGCGTTGTTCCTTTGTATCAGATCGGCGGAATCGTGCTAACATTCATCTTGATGAAGACATTGAAGGAGGAAGAGAAATAGACAGTCACGTGACTTGGGCATCACGTGACCCGTAGAACGCCGCGTGGCGTCACCTACGTGACTGCCAGAATAAGGCCACCTGTATTTATGGGTCCCAAGTTCGCAACGACAATGTATAAACAGTTTTAGAAACACTGCACATTTGTCCCTGCACTACGGAATGCAAACGACTCTTCGTTGTGGGGTTCATTTGGCCTCCTGACTGCGTCTGTAGCCCTCACGATGCTTCGGTATTCATGTGACACTGATGTATAATATACATGTAGATGTTTTTTTCTATCATTGATTGAACGTGATCATGTGAGAACTGAGGTCAAGATACAATTTTATGTACGTCTTTAGAGATATACCATTCCATGTACATACCATTCCAAAGAAGATACCAGGTGATTGACAAGTGGTTTCCATTAAAATGGCGATCAAATCACGACTTAATGTGTACAATGGGTCATATTCTTCCATACGGAATCACCTATGTCAGAAGGAAAACACAGTCGCTACATGATTTTTAACTGATCGTTATATTCTTGTAATAATGCAATAAAAACGTTTTGTATGAAAGAAAGCTTTTGGTAAAGTTTTCTTGAGAAAACCAGCGACAGATCAACACAAAACCTACGCTTGTCAAATCACATCGGCCAGGCTGTTCACAACCTGTAACATGAAAATGTAGTCCGAAATTGTCGTTCAACCGTATAAAGTTATTTTCTAATTAAATGATCGGGTCAAGGAAAAGTCTACCGATATGCTGGTTGCCAATGGCAGGGAGAGGCGCGGAGTTGATAACGCGTTCTGCTTATTGTCACATGCGAGAATAGCAAAAGCCAACCACTCGCTAGCCCCGAGGAACCAAGCAAGAGCTGTAGGGCATGTGTTTCTGGCACAGTGTGGTGTGGCAGCAAATTTTGGACAGCAGCCTATGAGCAACGTTGGAAACATCGTTTTCTATCTTCGTTGCGAAATAAATTATCAATGTAACCAGTACTACTCTATGCTGGTTTGAGTACATTCATTGTAATTATGCAGGATGAATGCCAAATAATGCACTTTGTGAACTCGGCAGGCGCGAAGTAAATCAGAATCAAAGTTACAAAGTTAAATCAGCTGCAAGTCGATTGTCTTTGCAATGCAGTAGTTTAAACCGTATAAATAATTTTTAAAAAAAACGAGAGATTAGTGAAGATCAAAATCTTAAAGGTTTTTAAACCAGTATTTCCAGCCAAACGTCTTCTCTAGGGCAGCATATGCAGAATACTTCAATAGCCGGAAATATCAGTGTAATTGACTTAAATGATAGCGTAAACAGGTTCACGAAAAGTACCGCACTGTCCAGTCTCCCGTGAAGTTTTGCTGCTGACTAAGACTTGTACCTTATGAATCTAGTTAAAACATCACAAATCTAGAAATTCGCCATATAGTACTCGTTCAGTCAGTTTCTAAGTCCTCGACCAATTTAAAGGAACAGATACACAGGTGACTTTCTGACATATGTGTTCGTGAAAGTACCGGTACCTTGAATGTGATAAAATCAATTTATTTCATTTGGATTGAATCGATTACAACAGCAGAGATCCATCTTTGAAATTGCTGATTACTGCCTTTATAATTTCATTCATTATATTAATAAAGAACGCGGTAAATTTGCATAAAAAATTCTTTATTCCTTTAGCAGTATAGATATCAATTTCCTAGGCGGCACCAGGCCACAGAACAGGTTTCCGCAGGGTGGGGTGGGGTGGGGTGGGCGTTTGCATTCACCCCTCCCAGTCCTGTGGCAACACATGCTGCCGATACGCGGGGAAACCCAGTTTCAACATGGGGGACAGTTTCCATAAATTAAAGTCTTTCAGTGACAAGAGTGAAGATGAGAATGCCTTCTGTCAGACCTCATATCAAGCTGCAACACGTAAGACCGTGGCGAGGTCATTTATCATCAAAATCCAGGCTAGGAAATGTCATTAAAAAAACAAAATATCGATAAGATTAGAATATACCAGAAGTATTATTTTGTGCAGTCACCACTTAATTTCTTGCCTCACCAATTTTCAGCTGTTTAAAAAGAAAGTAAAAAAAGGAGTGTTTATCCAAAATGTATCAGTTAACTAAATAGGGCCACTTAACTTAATGGCAATATTAATATTCGCCATTCAATTTATCAGGGCTGCATAATAAACCAGAATTTAGTTCTGGACAACTTTTCTGGTTACAGGGGTAACCAGAAAAGTTGTCTAGAACTAAACAACTGTCAGAAGTTTGTATGAAAACTATCTTCAAACCAGTAATAATAAAAAGTTTCGGGAATTAACATTCAGTTACCAAATAAATTTTCAGTTCCAGGGTGTCTTTAAAACGGCCGTAAAACAGCCTATTTCTTTTACGTTCGTTACACTTTCCATACCAGTTTTATGTACAAAAATATATACCGCATAGGAAACGTATAAATATGCATACGACTGCAGGAACATGTTTTAGATAGCGTTCACTTTAAGCTGGTATAAATGCAACCTACAAGTGGGTGTTCGTCAGCTCAACCTCATTCAGACCACGCTTCCAGTTCTGTCTAGAGACACTGAAACAGTGTTCAGATACCCATCGCTTCAAACCTGCGGCCTTCATCGCCAGACTCAGAACCCAAGACGTTTAAAATCCTACAATTATTTTAGGAGAGTGAATGCCTGACCTACATATTGAATGAAAACAAAGAGAAGTTCCAAGTGAGCCCCGCAGTTATCTCGCAAGTAAATGCATCCATTAGTGCTTTCCTTCTTCCTTTTCTTCCCTTTTTTTTGGTACACAATATTGGGCATACATGTTTAACCCACAACTTCACAGTAAACACTGCATTTACGAATACTGGCGCAAGTTAATTATCTCAAATGTCGCTGCGCGTCATCAGACGGGGCGTGCGCCGCGACGGCCGGAATGTAGCGTCACCAAGGTAATGACGTCACACGGTGATGAGGGCGGCGCGGCGTCCTGGACTTGAGTGACGTCACGGCACTCCGGCGTGCGTGCCGGTGAGGGACACTTGGTCGACCGGTGGGGCCAGAGAGCGGTCAAAGAGATGCACCGCCGGGCCTGTACGGCCTTCCACTCGCGCTGAGGGCGGGTGGTGACCGCCTGCTGCACACCCAGACACCCCTTCTAGCGCATCTTGTAGGCCAGGGACTCGGTCATCTCGCTCAGCTCACCGTGGAAGTCCACGTCTATCGTGAAGTCCAAATCTCTCTGAAAACACATCCCAATTGCACCGTCACTACAGGATATCTAAAGGTAAATCTATCATGAATGTTATGCAGTAATAATAAAAGCAGTTAGTTTTAACTGTGGCGTACTACATTTAAATCTTATTATATCTAGTACAGTAAAGCAATGCAACGCAAGAAAGCCAAAGGCCTTGCCTCTGACATCACGTAATGAACCGCATTTCTAGATATGACAAATTGAATATGCTCCAATCAAAAATTGTCAATTGATGGAACTTGATAGAAGTTTTCATGCGTTCAAGCTACACTAAATAAGGTCAGGTCAAGTCGGGATGGTTCAGGTTACGCCACATAAGGTCAGGTCACGTCGGGAGGGTTCAGGTTAAGCCAAATAAGGTCAGGTCATGTCAAGTAAGTTTACACATGTCGGGAGGGCTCGCACGAAGCGGAATAAGGTCAGGTCACTAAATCCAGAGGATTGATTGGTTTGTTTGGGAATGAGTATATGCAGATAAGGTCATATCGCTTCAATGTGTCCACGGGTATTGACCCTGTACACCCGTCAAAAAAAGTTAATGGAATCTCTTGTCTCCGCGAAAAACTGATAGCGGGGCGCGAACCTCCGGCACGATGGTTGGCCTGGCAGAACCAGTTCGGCACAACCAACCGAGCGCGCTAACCACTAGACCATCCGGGTGGCCAGTTAGAACAATAAATATTAAGTAACTGTCCCACTTACATTATTTTTCTTGTTGGGCTTGCAGTGGAAGACCCCACACATTTCATCCCCCTTCTTGACGGTAACGCTATCGTTTAGGTAGAAGACGGTCTGCTTCCAGTGAGTGTACTGGGACTCGGGATCTGAATACCATACATGGGGAAACTTGCACAGTTGAACGAGAACTAGAAATTCTTTTTTTCCGTCAATGATTAAAAGCCAGATGGTCTCTGGGTATTCTGGTATCTGCAGTTATCTGGTTCACCACGACCTAAGAATAGGAAACCTAAGAAAGACAAAGTCAGGGGAGAAAGAGAGCGGAATTAAATACGTGTATGTTTGGTGGACGCATACGGCTACTGGGGCAGAGAGGGACAGGTCATAAACACTAAGCCTAAAAGCGGGGGATCAGGATTCGGTCTCGTCCTTCTCTTTGTCAAAGGTCTTGTGTCAAGCGTCTCCAGTCAAACCTAAGTATTTAGCAGTGAGATCAGTCTAACTGCTAGAAAAGAATGCTACGTTCCCAGCGAAGTGTTACGGCTGAATACCATTATCAATTTGGCGGAAAACAAAGTTGTGTTCACTACAAGATGGCGGTCATGTATATCCGAACCAAAACAACATAAACCAAAAGCCCTAATGATACCGTACACATTGCGAGAAAGCTGCAGCCACATAAACGTTGTGTAAGCAACATCTCTAAATTGAGACCAGACGCCATTGGTCCAATGACAAGTGTCGAGACACAAGACACGAATGGCAAGTGTCGAGACACAAGACACGAATGGCAAGTGTCGAGACACAAGACACCAATGGCAGGTGTCGAGACACATGACAAAGACAGCGACAAAGCAGATAATACAAGGAGACTACAGGCTACCAGACTTACATGATTCTTAACATTTGGCTTAACGGACAGGACCCCATACACCTCCTCCCCATTTTTTACTGTCAGGCAGTCATTCAAATAAAACACGGTTTGCTTCCAGTGCGTGTAGCGGCTTTCTGGACCTGCAGAATAAAAACAAAACTGCAATTGTTAGCAAATGGACATCGTCACAATGAAAGGTATATCTATTTTGCGAGCTCCAGTATCGAACTAATGAGGAGTTAAATATCTGGATTCAATAGTGCAGCACATAACGACAGATCATGGTGTTGTAAGGACAAGAAATGAGGGATGTAGACCTACAAGCATCACCTGGATAAGGGCCAAGACTAGTTACACGGCGCGACCGCCACTGCCTAATTAAGCCAGGCTCCTTGTACCCTTGAGTGCAGATGTCATCGAGTAACTACAGAACAAGAAGACATTTCAATTTCTGCCATTTGTTTTCACATGGTAAATAAAGGCATTCCGGGTGTAAATGCCAGTTACAAATATATCACGAATATTACCACATAATCAAAAACATATTCTCATCTACACCAAGAAATCCAATCGAACGGCAAATTGTTCACAAATTCATGGCGACTAAATTTCTTATTTTAGTGATAGCCTAGTAATTTATGGCTATGGCAATATAGAAATAACATCTGTATTTAAAGTTGATACAACAAAACATATATATTGCCAACAGTTGACTAGCGCATGTAAGTTGAGACATAAAGTTAAAAATAAAAGATAAATCACACTTAAATTAAATTCAATCATGTGATGTACTGACCCGTGGAGAAGCCTGTGCGTTTGTGGCACTTCGTGAACTCAATGTTGAAGTAGGTGACGAGGGCCTGAACGTAGTCATTACGGCGGCACTGGAAGTGGAAGGGGGCAGAGAACTCCAGGTCCTCCTCCTTCACCGTGTAAATGTCCACCTCCTACACCACAAAAAACAAACAAACACAATGTTAATTTTATCACCACATAACTGTGATAAATATATCACATTAAAGTTACTATTGCAACATGTAAAGAAGCGAACCGGCGGGCAACATGAACTAATCTTCCGATTAATCGTACAATCAAAAATGAGTGACCGAGGATTTTCCCAAGAAAAGTGACGAATGTGGAGAAGAGAAAACAAATAAAATAAATAGAGAAAGATTAGATCGAAAGAGCAAATTTCCTGCCTCAGGGATTGAGTGATCACAAATCCCTTTTCCCCGCGCACCCAATTTGTTACCACCTTCAGATGGTCTTTGCAACCAAGACCAAGTAATGATAATAGTGGGTATAATAATAAAGTGTAAGACAGAACAGGAGACATTTCCAGCATTTGTTACAGCAGCATACATGTCCGAGTACAGCAGATGTCGCTGACAATACACACAAATATTGGTAGGTAACGTTTCGTAGATCATGCAACAAGATAAGTCCACTTAAACGTGTGTTTACCTTGACTAGACAGGAATTCGAGACGACTTGCTTGGGGTCGACCACATCCACAAGAGGCTCGGATATGGCAACCTTCCTGATGCAGCTCATGTCGAAGCCGTAAACGCTGTCCCACCCTGTAACCACGTCAAGTTACCACATCCAGTAACAGTGCAGATATGGTAAATCATACATGGCAGCATGGCCAATAACATGCACAGAGGCTTTGCGAATGAAAATATAACTGATGTTTTAAATTATTCATTAAAAGTGCCTGGTATATAATTTAACTAATGATCATCGCTCATTGGTTAGGGAATAAAAAAATAATTACAAAGTAATTTAACAATTCTGAATTAGATCATCAATAAATTTAAGCAAAAATTTAAACATTATTTAAGTTATTTAATATTACTGCTAGTCAATGCTAGGAAATACTCAGTTTAACCAGTTGCGAGGCCACTCACAGTTGATCTTCTCATCTTTGTACTGTCGGTCTTCTATGGCACACACATACAGAGTAGCTCGGTCTGGGAAAATCATGCCCCCAGGAGCCTGGAAAATGGAGACACATTGTAAATGCATTGTATAAAACACTGCAAAGATGACGGAATAATGGACCCAACCCTTCCAAAATGTTCTATGCACAGCTGATGAATCCATCAGCATTCTCAAGCCATCTCGGAGTACTGCAATATTAAGATATGATGTGGGGTGTGTATCTGTGGTTAATATATGGTTGGCAGGTCCACACCTTTTTGAGGTGGTATATCTGAATGTTTTGTCTGTGTTCTGCATTTTGTTTGGATCTAGTGAAGAAATAAGGAACATAATTGACATGTCAAGTTTACGGGGATGATCAAATATATCATATTCGTAACGCATCCCCAACAGGGTATTAGCCAGAGAATGTTTATATAAAACTGAACATCTGCCCGCCAAAATTGAAATTGCCCGCCCATTCGGCGGGCAGGCGGGTCTCTGGCTAATACCCAGACCCCCAGAAGAAAAAACTAATTTAATTATGTATCCTCTAAAAGTCATTACTAGTATAATAACAAGCGGGTTCAGTGAGATACTAAACAGATACTGACCAGCCACTTGTCTCTGGCGAAGAGGACGGTTCTGAGCATGGACTCGTAGAAGAGACAATAGCCCATCCATTCACTGATGATGATGTCCACCTTGTCTATGCCTTCAGGGAGGGAGACCTCCTCCACTTTGCCCCGTACTAACGTTATCACTGCATTGAACAAATAACATGCATAAAGCACAAATCATTATTATAACAGTGAAGACGGAAAAATACATATATTACTTTCAGGCTCCACTGACCCCTTGGTTATAAATGATACTGAATTTTGCATACAAATGTGATATTACACCCCAAATAGGGACAGCTTACCATACAATATTGATTTAGGTAAAACATAAATTGTAAATTTCATGGCGCCGAAACCTGCATCTGTCCTTGACTACTAGATTAATACTTACCATTATCTAAGTGGTTTGCCTTGATAATACGGTCTGCATAATCAATGATGCTAGAGCACTCAATCTGCATTAAGAAAGAACCGTAAAGACAATTTTAAGAGTTATATGTATCCAGGTATATCAATAATGGGTACAATCAGTCATTAGATAGGCACCAGATTGTATTATATATCCGGTAATTGCCACAAGCTACTGAAAACAATATTAATCATTAGCACGTTGCACAACACAGTATTTTAAGTAAAAGTTTATCTTGGAAAATCCACTGAAATGTTCACCTGTCAGTGCACAACAGTAAGAACAAGGCAACTATGACTTACGCCTATCACTTTTTTTGCTCCAGCCTTTGCAGCAAACATACAGAGTATGCCAGTTCCACAACCAACATCTAACACCACCTTGTCTTTGAACAGGTGCTTATTGTGGTACATAGAATTTCTGTAGGTCATGGTCCGTACTTCATCCTTCAACATTTCCTGTAGATCAAAAAAAAACAAATAAAGTTACAATGCTGTCTCTGCACCAGGCAAACTATTGATTAGAAAACTTGCATTTCACCATCCTTCACCCCGGATAAGACATAACTTTTAATCCATAAAATGATACGTTGGATGTTTTGGAGGGAACTTCGTTGGATGTTTTGGAGGGAACTTATATTGACTGTCTTTACTTACACATGTTGCAGATCAAGCTAAACAAATAAATGGTATCTGCCTTGATATGACCCTTTGATATACAACTCAATAAATAATAATATACTATAATGTAAAAATATCAACAACAAATCTATATAATTAAAGGCACATACCTCATGGATTCCAAAGTGGGCATAGGAGTCAAAGTAGTAATCTTTTGAAGTCATCTCCTCAATCTGGATAGGTCCATTGGTGCTGTTTGCAACAGCAGGGGCTGCACTCGTCTATAATAATAACAGTATACATATTTATTATAAATATATTGCTAATACTGAGGTGAGCTAGATGATGCCAGAACTTGCAAATTTCAAGACAAATGGTGGAATGCATAAGTCAATGTTCCAGGGGGAGGGGATAGATCAGAAAGCTCAAAATATATGGAAATTCGACAGGTATCAATAGGATATGCTTCTCATGCTGCATATGAATGGGGGACTGTCTGACATTGGTCATGCCATTTCTACTGGAGTGGTCACATATGTGATTAATGATGCAGGATAAATTCTATTACAAAAGACATGACAACTTTGGATGAACTATCTTTAAAGTAGAAGGGTTACAGCCTGAATATTGCTTTCAGAGGATGTTGCTTTAAGGGAAGTTAGACAGGATGACTTTACCCTTGTATAATAATTTAGAAAACAAGATTTTCAAAATTCCCCTCCAACCCTAGGGTAACGCATTGACTGGTACATTAGTTGATCAGTCATTTTTTTCAATTTAAAGCTAAACGATTGTTTCTCTATTGCTTACTCACACATTAGTTAAGTAGTGCAATTGATACAATAATCAATTTCCTGTCTCCAAACATGGAAAGTTAACCAAGCAGATCAGGAGCAGAATTAATGCCTTGTTGTAACAATTTTATAGATATGTTATAGAACTTGTTATCATGTATCATGAACTTGTTATCATGTATCATGAACTTGTTATCACCACTTGATGCTATCGCATCTCTTACTTTATTTTGGGGAATGCACTTAAGCTCAGTTTTTAACCTAATACATACAAAATTCACCCCCACAAATTTCTTGTCTCATGTGCATGTGGTACCAGTGCATCTGAGCAGCATCAGGGCAGACTCCCCTCTGGGTCATAGATGCATCCCAACATGCGCCATTAGAAAATGCCAAGTTCGGCAGTCCGGGGTAAAGCGCTCGTTTGTTTCACAATGTATCGCCTTTTTAACTTCATATCTTGATAAATTTATCTTTAATTAAACAACTAATCGAATTTGCACTTGCATATGTATCGGTTTAGTCTATTTTTGCCACCAAAACAACACTTTCGACCTGCCTGGCTGATTCAAAACAAATGTCTGAGGATGGAAATGGTTCAATGCACATTACTGGACAGAAGGTCACCGTTAAACTGTGTAGATGCAACGCTGCACTCCTTATAGGCTATAACAGCATGTGGTTGATTATTGTGCACTTAATGTTTTAAATTTGTATTATTATTTATTATGTAACACTGCAATTTTGGTTAAAAAAAATTAGCGCATGAAGGGTTGAAACTACGACCCAGAGGGGAGTCTGCAGCTAGTATCAGGGCTATTTTGATGGGACCACTTTCTGAGCAGGTATATAACTATTTGACTGGCAAATTTTTAGCGATTTTGAGATCTTTTTCACTACATTTATCTTGTACATATCCACATAATAACCCTGTAATAAAGGCATTTACACTCTATCTATTTATTGTCTTAACCCAATGCTCCGGTAATGAAACCGCCTGATAAAATAGCAATAAAAAAAACTATTTCAGCAGCCATATCTAAGTGCAATGTATTAGCATCTAAACCTGCCTGTAAAATAATACAGAATAGTCCATGCCTAGTAATATAGTGAGGTCATAGACAATAGTGGCAAGAGTTAGCAAAATAGCCCTACACAATATTCACAGGTAAATATATATCTAATACTGTTTATTCTTTTTGAAAACCACCTTACAAGGCTGGAACCAATGAAATGGATCTCATACTAATAAGCTTAAAGTTGCATATCGAGTTCTTTCCCGCCAAAACTAAGACCAGGCGAGATTTATATCAAACTTTGCAGAAAACTCGATTGTTTCATTCTATAAATTCAGAAACCTGATAAACATCGCCGTTTCGGCTGTGGTGTGGCAAATGTATCTATCCCATGACACCACAGAACTATGTCGCGGCACTGCTACTTATACGAAAGCATCGCGAAACACACAAACTGATGACGTTTTCCACTAAAATGAAAACTTGTGGTAAATTGATATCACGGGCAAGGCTAAGAGACACTATTTGGCAGTCTGGCATGGGTGGAGTATAGACAAAAGAAATCTTGAATGATTCAAGGAATGATTCTTACTTGTATTTTGACCTTGTTAGTTTTGGCTGGAAACAACTCGACATGCAACTTTAATATTAGTCATGAGATTAATAATATTAGTCATGAGATTAATAATATTAGTCATGAGATTAATAATATTAGTCATGAGATTAATAAAATATATATCCCCTGAAGTAAGGCATCATTCTATTCAGTAGGTACATTTCAAAATATTTTAGGAGAAATATGAACAGAATGAGACTGAGTAACTTTAAATATCATTAATTCCTAATTATTATCTCATTGTTTAGACTGAAATGAATTGATATATAAAGTGATTAGACATGTAAGCTTAGATCAACAATGATTTAAAGCGAAGGCGGAGACGTAAAGCATGGCCTTGGCTTGGCTTTGGTCAAAACATGTGCCATGTGCTGTCTTGTAAAATCCTTCATCTTTTTGCACCTGCAGCCCTTTCACTTTGTTTTAATTATGTACGGAAATCATTGATCGAACTATATTATAGCAGCGAATGAAATCACAAACAAAATGGCGTTAAAACAAGATAGGTATATATGTCCAGAGCAACGCTTTAATGTTAGGATCAAGCATTTCTGCTTTACAAAATTTGCCGGCCCCTAGAATTGTAGAAACCTTAACAATTTGACCGGCATTAACCACATAACCAGCGCAAATATGGGCGTATTTTCGATCAATATAACTTCTGAACCTGCTAATATGGATCTACAGTGATTTTACAGCTCAGACCACAACAATTTCGCAATAACGTAACAGATCTACCACAGTTAACACGATATTTCTCCTAACACGCATTTTACCTCCATCGACTCCGCCATTCTTCAACTACGAAAGCACATGTATGCGCACTACGTCATCAACAGTGGGGTGCCGGGCCACAATGACTAGCTCTGCTGTATTCCCGCTCAAGTTCTCTTTGCTGAATACAAAATGTTACTCTGCAAGAAAGAAAAAGTCATGCTGCTGAGATTAGAAAATTACAAATATCCAGTGAGTTTCAGTTCACGTGAATGCTTCGTCCAATACGTACAGCATTCAAGACAATTGTTTCGATAGTTGCTGCCTTCTTAAATTCATCGTGCTAGGCTGAAACGAAAGATCAATTCATATTAAAAGTGACTCATAGATGTGCAAGAAACAAAAATGCATGTCGTAAAGGTATTCTTTATCAGAATAGTGTAGGAAAGTGGGGCTTTCTTGCGTACTATATACGTCATCGAATATTGGTCATTGCTGCCCTACTTTGCTCTTCAACTTGAAGATGCAATTCAACTTGAAATGCAAACATTAGTTTAAAAGCTGGTATTTACAATAAAAAGACCATATATATCCAGTACGTTTCAACAAACCTATTTTGCAAGTCATGATTTTGGGGTCGAAAATTGCTGTATGAGCAACTGGAACAGAAATGTTGCATCTAGCTGCATCAAATGTAATGATAAAAAAGGCAACAGAAAAATTAACTTGATTATTAGTTGGTAGCTATATGCTACGTGTTTGCATGTAAGCTTAGTTCAATATAGTAAATAAACCGACCCCAGGCCATGAAGTGTGATGCCAACTATTTTGCATATATTCTTAGCAAAAATCTTACCCAGAAGTCTAAATGAATACATAGATATAGCTTCAAGTTTGAAAGCGATTCACCATCTGGTTTTGTTAAGTAACATATTAGTGTAACAAATACCACCGGTCAAATTAATAGGTTCATCGTCCTAACGTGAGTTTATCAAGCACGTCGACCTACTCGAACGTCAGGCTAGATCGGTTCAAGCAAGATAAGAGCTTACATTCCGCAAAGCAATAACCCCTTTATGTTTTACGCATGTGACATCGCTTAAAGCGGGCGACAAACCTAATCTAATCGCGACGTGCATCGAAATGTTGCCTCTTTAAATTACATTGGCGAGTGTTAACACTTCGTTTCGGCCGGTAAGGAGAAAACAAATTAAGACAACCCCCATCAACGTCGAGCAGCGGGCCATTTTACCGGAGTAAGTGACGTATATTGTGACCCTTCACGCGGCGCCGCCTTGCGTAATAAGTGAAGGTTATCTCGCGGAAGGAACTCTTCACAGTAGAGGTAGCCTATATGGGAGACACGTGAAACGAGAGATCAGAGCCGCGATTTGCGGATGAATTGTGGCTGTTCCAAACCGCGACGGCCAAAACAAAAGGATGTTTGCGTGACGTGAAGGCTTTCGGCATCGATTCACATTCTTGGGCCCCGGGGACATGGCTCCACTCTCCCTTCCTTCTCCCATTGACGCGATATGACCAAAAGTGGTTAAAGCGTCCTGAATAACCAACCAACCACATTCTTGGGATGATCTAGCATCTCAAAAGAGGGGATGGGTACGTCTCGTGCGAGAGGGAATGGCCCACCACGACGGGCTGTTGTTTGGGAAACTGGCGTGCAGTGAGTATAAACCTGGATCTAAATACATGTCATCGATGCGACAACTGTGGGAAGCTCTGTCGGTCACAGATATGCTTATTTAGTCATAAGTGCAAATGCCGCAATTTTATCGTCTTTCGCAGACGGACGGATGCCAACGTTTTCATGTACCACGGGCTGCACGGTGGGTGGCATCTGAGCTGCTCACTGGAACCCAGCTTTCTTTTAACCGCGGGTTTAAACTTAGTTTTAAGTAGGTCCTATATCAGACCAAACTGAGTTTCAAATGTGTCCTATATGGGAACAAACTGGGTTTTAATTAGATGCCATAAGGGGCCAAACTGAGTGTTAAGCAGGTCCAATATGGAGCCTAACCAGGGTTGACGTGTATTAGAACCCAAAACGTCATAGTGACCAAAACGTCATACCTTGGTAGAATGAAATATACAGTTTAAAGTTTAATTTCAACCATCCCGGTTATCGCTCACACAACCCTGCGTGGCGTTTCTGCAGGAGACAGGGCGGGGCCACTCGGGGCTAAAGGATTGATTGATTGACAATTAGAGACCTCTTGGAGGCCGAAATTTGCGAATTAAGGCGCAGGAAAATAAGGAAATCTAAGGTTTCTTGGAATAGAAGGTTCCAAGGGATGGAACCGGAGGGAGGGTGGGGGGGGGGGGGCGATACGCATATTCCATCGTTTATGAAAGCACTTAAATATATCTGAAACTAAAGAGTTACTGCCTCATATATTCATAGCCCCCGTCAACAGACACTGCGATCGAGGCACAGTGTGAAACTGTACATTTGCTCCTAGATGGCTCAGACCGTGTGATCTGACGTTTTCGTCACTATGACGTTTTGGGCCTTAACAGACGTGCGTTCCATATATGTGCTGACTGGGCTTACCAAAATTGGCAGAGTAACACCGACCTGATGAATTATAAAGAGTATAAGACGTCGCACCTACGATAACCATACTTGTGTCTTCTTGAGGACTTCAGACTACGGCAGATCTTAGCAAGATTCAGGTGTAGGGTGCTATGGACTAGTTCATACTGCAGGGAGGAAAACGTCTATTAAAAAATAATGCTTAGAACATGCGCGACGAGTTCCATATTTTAATTTAATGCCCGTTGCAGGATAATATCCGATAATTTATTATGACATCTGAAGAAAAAACATGTTTAATTTTCTTTGGCAATATTTATTTAAAAAACGTTTAATATATAGGAAAAAAGATTTAGCTCAGTTCTTTCTAATTAACTAGGTTTGTTCTAGTCGTTTGGTTGTTATTCTTTTGTTTTGTATTTGTACGATGGGCATGGTGTCTGAAGTTACCTTTACACTATCTATCTATCTATCTATACGTGCTGTTTCATATGGGTTCGATCTGGGTTATAAGTGGGTCCCATATGTGGCCAAAGTATAGGTTTTAAGTAAACCAAATATGACGGTGTTAAGTGGGTCCCATATAGGGCCAACCTCATTTCGAGGGGGTTTTGTTGGTACAATTTTGAGCAAAAATGCGATAAAATTTCCGCTTAGTTGATATATTTCGGAAATGCCGAAAGATACAATGCAAATTTAACACTTTGCATGCTTAGAAAATCGGGAACTCGCAATCAGCCGAAAAAAGTTTCAGATCAGACTAAACTTTTGGAAAATGACAGTTATTTCGTATGGCCGCGATCATAGGTTTTGTTTTGAAACCTCGCCTTTTCATTTTCATGGTCCGGGGGGGGGGGGGGGAGAATAACCAGGGTTCCCACAAGAAACACAAAAACAAATTCCCTGAATTTTCCCTGATTTCTCCCTGAGTCATTGAAAGTTTCCCTGAGTAATCGAAAAGCATGTGACCTTCAACATCGCAATTATTATATGTTTAAAATTCATTTGGAGTAAAGACAATTGTTTTACTGAAGACGGTCTGAAAATTATAACAGAATATGTCAAGAGAGACGTCTTTATTCAGGACCTAGATAATGGTGGTCTCAAGATGTTTAACATGATTCACTTTAAAGTTGCGTTTGCATGTAAATTGATGAAAAAAAAAACTCCACAAACAATTCCAACTGGAGCGTTATTCCTTTACATTATTACTCTTACATATGTCTTGGGTTATTAGTGTTTAAAAGTAGAGTCTCATTTGGCCAGCCTAAAGGTGTGCCGAATAAATTCCCATCATTTTATGAAATGAATTACTTAAGATTGTGGTTGGACAACTCTCTCGGTGACGACAATGTAACGAACGATGCAATTTCCTCAACTGCTCAAATATTATGGAATAACGATTTATTATTATACCAAGGTATGCCACTGTATATGAAGCATTGGATAAAATGTGGAATCATATTTGTTAGTGACATTATTAATGGATCCGGATCACTTGACTACGTTAAATTATATCAGAAAGTAACCGACTGTCCGCTAACTCATTTCGAGTTAATTGTCGTGCGGGGAGGATTGCGGTCTGTTGAAGGAAAGTCAACTTTAATGTCAAGGGATAGTTCAACTGTTTTTTTCAAATAAGATGTTGAGTTCTATATCGAAGAACCAGAATATCAACCAGCTCAGACAAATTTGGAAGCTTGCCTGGTCACTAAGAAAACGCAGTTGATTTCGCTGCAATGGAGAATACTCCATAACATTTATCCAACTAATAGTCAGCTACACAGAAGGAAAATGTCTCAGTCAAATCTATGTAACGTATGCAACTAGCCAGACACCACCATACATTATTTTTATAAATGCAACTTGGTTAAAGAATAATGGGACGATGTCACACTCAATATAAAAAAAAATTGGTTTATGTTAGCTTTTAATGGCAGATCAGTTTTCTTTAATACTTTATTTACTACAATAGACATATCTTGGTGGTAAAGGAATGTACCTGCATAATTAAACTCGGCCATCGAAAACTTTAAAGCGTAGTTTTGCTAGGGAAATATACATATGCGAACGAATGCACTTGATTTGATGCACTTGATTTGTTGCGGATATTCTAAAGCCTGCGCCTGGGGAGGGGGGTGCTGAAAATGTGCGTTCACAGAGTAGGTTTCTGCATGAAAAATACCCCTTCCGTGCGAATTTCGGCGGTGAAAAGGGGACTTTACCGCGCCCCCCTCCCCCCCCCCCCCCCCCGCGCCCATAGCAGTGTATTAAGAACCCCCCGCGTATCTCATTTAGCCCTCTTTTTGGATTATGATTAAGGATTATATGTGTGAGCAATAGTGGACACTTTTCATTGTTTACAGACCGCCAGATCAAGTAGAATTCATCAGGGTAAGTCTCATAACTTAGTTCAAGGAGGAATGCGACGTTTTGCTCGGGAACAAAGTTTGTACCACACGAATCACCCACAGCAGAGCAATGCGAGGAACATAACGGGATTCTTGACTTACTTAGTTGGCACACAGTTATAACCACATCCTTAGAATTCACAAGACGAAATAATATTTTTTACTTGTCTCTTACGTCATCTAAAAATAGAATTGTCTGCTAACCCTGACAACAGCAATATTTCTGGTTGGAATGCATTTAAATGCAACACACCTCGTACAACACAACAAAACAAGCCAACTTGTATTCTGTGGACATAGCCACAATTAAGAAAAAATCTCTGATAAGGTTGTTCAAATCCGTTTGGGCTTCAAGCACAGTCTTTAATTATAGATATGTAAACCATTGTTTCTTCAAAATTCAGGTCTTAATGCAGTGAGAGTCTTAAAGCGTGATCATAAATGATAGCAAGAGAACTTATGTCATACATGCCATTGCATAATTATACAAGATCAGGCCCATAACCATTTACCCATTGGGATATTATTAACCATATAAGACAGGGAATTCATAACCTTCTAGATATTAGTAGTGACTGGGATTGAGTATTGGCCAAAATGCAATCTTGGTTTCTTAAATTCCCTGATTTTTTCCTTGATTTTGGCTTGAAAATGAAATTCCCTGATTTTTCCCTGCAGGGAATTTTTTTTCATCATTTTCCCTGTTTTCCCTGTTTTCCCTGACCTGTGGGAACCCTGCATAACACAATGGGTAACGCGCGCGGTTTTGGCCATGCACATAGGTGGCCCTATGATGTCATTTATTCGTTCAATTGCAGGACGATTGCACAAGGTACATACAGGTCAAATCAATAAGAACGCATAATTGCGTTGTAATCGTAGCGTGAAGACAAGTTGCCAATTTCGGTCTCAGGCTTGATTTGCACAATTACAGGTAAATTAAGATAACCCGACAGTAGCCGTTGTTAACAATACGGCTGAAAACCATACGTCGCGTAGAAGATATATCATCTAAGTAACCAAATGAAGGATATAAGGTCGGACAATTTGCAGTTATACCAGAGATCGTGCTTACATAATCTCTGGTTATACGCGATTGTAACCGAAAACGTTATTTCTCCAGGAACATTACAAGGGATTTATTTCTTTCCAACGGAGACGTTATTTTTAAAACTTGTATGCGCTGGAAGCGGAATGGCGGCCGATGTTACCGCAACACCGCTGAAACCTAAACAGCTAAACCCGACGAGGTGAACCCGACCGCAGCTGAGAGGATTTAAGCACATGCACAGACCAACACAGATACAACTGGTAAGCTCTTCATCAGTTTTATGTTTGTTTGTCAACATCATAACAATGATAGTGTAGTAAGACTTGATTTGATGACTGTGATGCCGACACTCATCATTAGCCATAAAGAACGCTAGCGATGTCTCAGCGAACTGTCATCAGGTCATGGTCAACAAATCTGAGCGCATGTGTTGCCCGGTACTGGTAGGCCTAGGTTGGGGGGAGGGTGGGGGGGTGGAAGTAGGGGGTTGTGTTCCTGGCCCTGGGTTTGGTAGGTTATTGTCAAATGTTGTCACCACTTCACCTTGCATGAAAAGGTATAAAAGCATACACAACAGCATAAAAGCTTGCATAAAACCACAGGCATATAAATAAAAGCTATAAATTATATCTGTTTGAGTGGACACAGTTAAAAATAATGTTTATTTTGATATGCACAACTTTATTCATAGCTGTGTATAAGTCCTTCCCACCCTCCTAATTAGCATTCACATTTACAAGACTGTAAGCCTGTGATTGATCACTAAGTTACTTTCTTACCTTTTTACTATTTTTTTAAGGTTTTCTCTACATTTCTACTGTTTTCACTACTGTTTGTATTTTTTCCAACTTTTTCACTGGACTAGACTTGAAATTTCATGATTTGACCAGATGACATCGATGCACCCATTGTTAGAAGAGAAAAGGATGCATCAGGATCATGCCATAAGCTGGGTACTCGCTAGCCATATTGCCAATGGCGAAAGTAGCCTGAAAACAAGACGTTACTATGTCGTCCCATCCCCTAACTGTCTTACGACTGTAACGTCTTGTTTTCAGGCTATGGCGAAAGGCAAACTGTATATGGTGCAAGATTGGCCCATACATATCACCACAGTGCCTAACAAAATTTAGCCTGGTTTTTGATCAACAATCAAAACCAACCCACATGATGTTAGGCTCTCAGGTGGCCAGACCCTTCAAGGCGAGCGCTCTAGCCCACTGAGCTAACGGGCTGCCCCCTCCTAAGGTTCGAATGTGCACATGCACATTTGGTTTCTGGTTCAGGGCAGTCTGGATAAGCAAATGCATGGAAATGCAGTGTATAAAGAGCAGGTTAATAGCAAACAGATTGATAGCCTTTCAAGCTGCACTTAGGGTTGGAGAGAGATGTGGCATTAATGGCTAATGGCAAGACTGGGATGGATCAGTAGTGTATAAACATGATATAGAAATGATCTAGGATTCAGGTAAAAAGGGAATTCCAAAGTCAGATTTTCCTAGCATATCCCCATGAAACCTGGGCCTGTGACCTCAATTCCTCAATCAATGGGGCGAGGAGTGGATACACAATTTTGAAAATGGGGGAAGTTTGCCCACATTTTGAACA
Organism: Arenicola marina; assembly: GCA_964019135.1. Classification (NCBI taxonomy): domain Eukaryota; kingdom Metazoa; phylum Annelida; class Polychaeta; family Arenicolidae; genus Arenicola; species Arenicola marina. The sequence continues at coordinate 14,430,046 of OZ025261.1, read as the reverse complement.
TTTACGACTAGTTTTCTGTATCCGTGTTACACTACATATAACCAGAATCATTATTTGGTAATGAAGTGGCATGTCGCCAGGAGTGGGGGGGGGGGAGACAATGCTTAATACAATGCTGGCTTTCCAAAATCCGCTCAGAGGTATTTTTTTATTTTATGGTATTACAGAGCCACTTGGTTTAACCCCCCCCCACCTTGCGCACACAAGTGTGATTTACCTTATAGCTGTAGAAACAATGTCTTGGAGAGGGAAATAAAACATATATGTGGCTAAACGAATTAAAAGGCATAAAGCCACAGTGGCTAATTGAAATGATTTGCTAGAGCACACCCAGCTTAAGTATCTGATTGATCCCTGATGACCTATGCCACTGGGTAGAAGTGTTAATTTTGCCCGGACCAACGGCAAGCACTGCTTGAACCCCTGATCAACATGCTGTTAGGCTCTCAGGTGGCCAGAGCACACAAGGCTAGGGCATGCCTTTTGTTGAAATGGGGTTGGATGAAAAAAAACTACCACCAATTGCAGGGTTTGAACTTCTACGCTTTGGGTCAGCAACTGAATCCCTGTTTAGCTATTGAACCACATTCATGGAACCACAATATAAATATGTACGATACCCACTTAAAACACTCCATTACACATTGGAGGTGCCTATATGTGCTGTACACATGATTAGTTCTACACCAAGTTCTGTGGTGTATGGAAGCTTTCATTCTGATGCAGACCCTGTGGTTGTGGTACTGCTCCACCGCTGACAGTCAGCGTTAAGTGTCCGCCGCCCGCCGTGCGTCCGGCGTCAATCGTTCTCACATCGATACCGAGAGATTTCTGCCGCGGCACCGCTGGGGGTCACTGGGGGAAGGTCAGCGTGTTCACATCGCTCGGATCTCCAGCTGCCTAGTGGGCGCCAGGGTCGGCCTAACGAGGTAACGGGAGGCACTCAAGCAGGGTTCTGTCTCTGGGTATATCTCTGTGGACTCTATCTCTGTGGGCTCTATCTATGTGGGCTCTATCTCTGTGGGTTCTGTCTCTGGGTATGTCTCTGTGGGCTCTGTCTCTGTGGGTTCTATATCTGTGTATATGTGGGCTCTATCTCTGTGGGTTTTATATCTGTGGGCTCCATCTCTGTGAGCTCTGAGAGCGTCCGTCGGGCTCTGAAAGCGGCTGTCGGGCTCTGAGAGCGGCTGTCGAGCTCTGGGAGCAGCTCTCGGGCCCTGAGAGCGGCTGTCATGCTCTGAGAGCGGCTGTCGGGCTCTGAGAGCGGCTGTCGGGCTCTGAGAGCGGCTGTCGGGCCCTGAGAGCGGCTGTCGGGCTCTAAGAGCGGTTGTCGGACCCTGATAGCTACGGTCCGACCCTGAGTGTCTACCGGGCTCTAAGAGCGGTTGTCGGGCTCTGAGAGCGGCTGTCGGGCCCTGAGAGCGGCTGTCGGGCCCTGAGAGCGGCTGTCGGGCTCTAAGAGCGGCTGTCGGGCCCTGAGAGCGGTTGTCGGACCCTGAGAACGACTGTCCGACCCTAAGAGTGTCTACCGGGCTCTAAGAGCGGCTGTCGGGCCCTGAGAGCGGCTGTCGGTCCCTGAGAGCGGCTGTCGGGCCCTGAGCGCGGCTGTCCGGCCCTGAGAGCGGCTGTCCGGCTCTGAGAGCGGCTGTCGGACTCTGAGAGCGGCTGTCGGGCTGTGAGAGCGGCTGTCGGGCCCTGAGAGCGGCTGTCGGGCCCTGAGAGCGGTTGTCCGGCTCGGAGAGCGGCTGTCGGGCCCTGAGAGCGGCTGTCGGGTCCAGAGAACGGCTGTCGGGCCCTGAGAGCGGCTGTGGGTATCCCGTGGCTTTGACCTTGGTCCTTGCTCAGCGCCCCAGGCCCCCTTTCATGCATAACCCTGCGATGCCTCCGTCGCCAATTGCTATGTTAGATCTTGCTGTACCCGTGATGGCAGCCAGTCTCTGGAGTGGCATCCTCCATCTATTGCCGCTGTGTATATACGAGTAGGGCCCTCAATGGTCCCATGACGGCGGCGTGGAAGACCCGGCACTGGCGTCACTGCTGTCTGTCTGCCTTTTGTGCCATGGAGGGCGGCCACAAAGTGCTCTGTGGCATTTACCGTCCGCGGGAGATTCCTCCCCTACCCCGCCTTCTGCCCTCCCGCAGCCATCTTGGGCTATTTGCTTTTGCCCGAATCCCTTGAATCCAATCGCCTCGTCTAAAATGTTGTCCGGTTCTAGGATTGCCTTGCTCGACCGATTGCCACTCAGTCGAGTGACGCGACCCCCCATGACCTCCCTTCCCCATCCCTCCACCCCTCCCCCCCCCGCCCGTCACTCCCCCCCCCTCCCACCACTCGTCCCACTCAGATTGGGACAGGTTGTGTAAGAGGGATGTAGGGTGGGGGCAGGTTGTGTGGTAGGGTAGGTGGGGCTGGTTATGTGGTAAAAATGGTGGGGCAGGTTGTGTGCGACAGGTTGTGTGGTGTGGGAGTATGTCACATGGGGAGGACTGTCTACCACATGGGGATGACTGCCTACCACATGGGGAGGACTGCCTACGACATAGGGAGGACTGCCTACCACATGGGGAAGACTGCCTACCACGTGGGGAAGACTGCCTACCACATGGGGAGGACTGCCTACCACATGGGGAGGACTGCCTACCACATGGGGGACTGCCTACCACATAGGGACTGCCTACCACGTTGGGAAGATTGCCTATCACATGGGGAGGACTGCCTACCACATGGAGAGGACTGCCTACCACATGGGGGGACTGCCTACCACATGGGAAGACTGCCTACCACGGTGGGAAGATTGCCTACCACATGGGAAGAACTGCTTACTACATTAGGACTGCCTATCACACGGGGGGGGGGGGGGCGGGAGTGCCTACCATGAGGAGGACTGTCTACCACATCAGGACTACTTGCCATATGGGGAGGACTGACTACCATTTGGAAGGATTGCCATCCGCTGGGATGACTTACACGGACGGCTTGCCAGAGGGTGGAAACGACCTTTCCTGGGTGGGAGGGATGACCAGACTGGGTGACCGGCAAGAGGCATTGAACAGGAAAGGGTGCGCGAGTGGTGTAGTGGGGGGGGGGGGGGGGGCGGCAGAAGGATCGTGTTCTTTGTTCACCCCCATCGTAGCCGCGAGGATCAATGGCGTGTAGTGTAGGGGTGGGTGGGGTAATGCCAGACAGGGGTAGAGGTAACAGTTATAGTAACTGCAGATGGCTTGTTCCGAGAGCCGTGCAGAATGACACAAAAGCCGGCTTCGGGCGCGGGGGGTGGGGGGGGGGCGGAGGGGTGGGGGAGCTTGCCCATGACGCCGCCTGCCCGTTTCTTCCTCCTTTGTTCCCTGGTCCACAATAAATGAGCGGCGTCATCCCGCGGCGCCGCGAGGGTGGGGCGCGTGGGGGAGGGGAAAAGGGGCCCAGGCCGGGGAGGGGGGGTGGGGGGAGGGGGTCAGGGAGGTGGCCGCTGGGGTGTGCTGCCCTGGCTACACCGCCGCGCCACGCCGTCTCGCGCCCCAGACACAGCCTCTCGTCATTCCCCCGCCACGACGGCGGAGACACCGCAGCGGCTGGTAGACAGGTCCTCGGGAATACCACGACTGTCATATATGGTGTGAGGGGAGCGCCGCATCATACGGCAGGCAGTATACAGCAGGGTCGAACGGTGAGTAGGTGCACCATATAAACACCCCCAAGTTGTGATGCGTCACCGGGGAGAGCGGGCCGGATGAGTGAGGAGCGGGGGTTGGGGTGGGGGGGGGGGCAAAGATAGGAACAGTCTGGACTGGGCGACCCCGCTTCGGTTTTACTATCACGGCGTGTCGTTATCATGTACCATTGAGTCATCTATTGAACGGTCAGTGGAAAGCTCGTCCATTTACCTCCACATACTGAACTGTCATTGTGATAGTCGTTCATTTAGTTGCCTCCACATACTGAACGGTCAACGTGACAGTCGTTCATTTATCTCCATATACTGAACGGTTAGTGTGATAGTCGTTCTGTCGCCTCTACATACTGAACGGTTAGTGTGATAGTCGTTCAGTCGCATCTACATACTAAACGGTCATTGTGTGAGTCGTTCAGTTGCCTCTACATACTAAACGGTCAATGTGATAGTCGTTATTTTACCTTCGCATACTGAACGTTCATTGTGGTAGTCATTCAGTCACCTCTACATACTGAACGGTCACTGGGCGCATTTCTTTGGGCCAGGTTCGGTATCCCGCCCCGGGCCCGCAACGCGTGACAGGGAACTTACGAGTGTGCCGATAGGGATATGCCTATTCCAATGAAATGCACACACCGTTCACATCCGGTGCACAATAAGGCACTGGAACCAACCTACTCTCATTACCTTTCAATCAGCCGCCATCTTCTCCCGAATGCCCCGTGCTGTTTAGAACGGGGCACATCGGCATACCGAATGCATGCGCGCGCATCTATATCCTGGTGAAAGAAGTGTCGGGCGGTGAACCGATGCGTAATGTGCGTATTTTGCACGAGCATATAAGCACCGCTTCTGCTCAGTTTGCACATGAAGATGTAATGTACATGTTTTTTTAGATGCAATAAACCTATTATTATTATTCGGTCCACCGTAGGGATACACCCGGGGTACCAAAGAAATGCGCCCACTGAGATAGACTGTTAATTCATGTACTGGACGGGTCAGTCATAGTCATCCATTTGCGTTCAACTGAACGCTGTGTCTGTGGAGCCATGTGTGTCCAGCTATCGACAGGCTTGGTGCCTTGACTCAGTGATATCAATATGCAAGTGGCTGTTAGTCGCTTTCGCTGTTCTGAATACAGACTTGCTCTTGAGATGGGTAGGCCATCAGTTATGCCAAGAAATGCGAGATAGGTGTCTCGTTTTTATCTGTGCCGAGGGGGCCTGTCTGGTGTAGTGGTTAGCGCGCTAGACCGCCGATCAATAGGTTCGAATCAATAGGTTCGAAGCCGGGTACGGGCACCTAATCTGGGACATGTTTAATCCATTCACCCCTCATCGTCCCAGTGTTCGAAGCCGGGTACGGGCACCTAATCTGGGACAGGTTTAATCCATTTAATACAGTCACGATATTAGCTTCTGGAGTGGTAATGGTTTACATTAAAGGTAGGGGCACATATATTTCCCGCCAATTAACCTAACAAAAATTGTATTATTATCCTGCAAGACTAACATTTGCTTCATGTTTTGCTTCACAGCTGATCATTAGTTGGCGGCTATGTGTACTACGTCATGGATTGATGTGCGGTACACCGATTTTGAGTCACAAGAATAGATCATTGTTTTACAACTTGAAATCCAGCTATAAAATATATCGTTTCGTCATTACGTTACCGACATATGTCGCCCATTTGAAGCCGCATCACCCATTAGAAACACTGGTGCATTATGACGTCATCGACAGTTCTGCGGTCCTCGCATGCTCTACACCAGTGACACACAAAATGACTGACGTTCGCCTTGTTGCACTCACTGGCCACGAGGGAAGAACCATAGCGACAAAACTGCGGGGTACAGAGGTTAAATATGAAGTTTTTGCGCCTCGTGTTTAGGTACTGACAGAGGTAGTTAACGCATCGTTTGACCACGATATGCCGTATGTGTAAGAAACCGTCCGTGAGGAACCGTATTTATGATTTAAAATACCTTAATGCATGTTCTTTATCGTAAGCCTTGCCTAACGTTGCGCCCCAAGCTGCCAAGGCTGTAGCCTTGGCAGCTTGGGGCGCAAAAATTGAGAATTGTGTGTCGAGGCCTTCCCCGCCAGGGTCCCCCCCCCCCCTGCCTTCCATGCCCATCTCTCCACACAACCTCCCCCCACCCCTATCGCTGGGCCATTATATTGGATGTGCTATGCGCTATAAAAATTGGACTTGGGATATGACGGCGGGTATGAACGGCTTTCATTATAGCTTTCGAGGTGTTAGGCATTCCAATTGCATGACGTCACAGATTAGCTAAAAAAGGTGGCCTAACGGTTATAAGAGATTTTTTTTTGTGGCAAACTTCCGTTGGGTAAATGCTGATGGCGCTTGAGACAAGTAATCTTTACAGCCAGGCTATCTGCGTACAATCCATGGAGACTTGCAATTAACCTGTTGAGCTGCCGCCCGTTGTACCGAATGGGGAAGTAGGATGAGGGGTGGTGGTGGGGGGCGGGAGTGGTGTGGGGTGATGGTGGATGGTGGTGGGGGCGGGAGTGGTGAAGGGTGATTGTGGGTGGCTGGATTGGTG